>JAKVIS010000378.1:0-78003 GCA_033119425.1 Bufotes viridis
TTTGCTTCTCTTCTCAGCTTTGCTTTGTGACAACCCTTTCCCTGAGTGGTCTAGTGGCTAGAGGTCGGCGCTCTCACCGCCGCGGCCCGAGTTCGATTCGGTCAGGAAAAGCGCTCTCTATATTTTGAAGTGCCAACTTTCCAAATCTTCACCTGTTGATACTGCTTCACTGATGTCAACATTCACTTTAAGGAGGCCGTAATGAAACTGCTGTAAGAGTCACATAAAATGGCCTTGTAAATATATAAAGAAAGCCCATGTGAGGTCTTTGCAATTGTTTCTTCCTTTTTGCTGGCCTGGAGGGTGTTTTCCCAACTCGAAAATCAGCCCAACACTTTCCCTGTTGTATTCCATTCTGTGAACAGTGAAGTGCTGAATCAATGTTCGGCAGACTTCCAGGAAGAAAACGCGAAAGCTCCATTCTTAGCCTACCCTTTCAACTTTACTTTTCCACAGCTTTTTCTATGGACTTGAATTTGGATCTCACAGAAAGAGCAGGTCTTCTCCCTGGCTGCATCTCAGTGGCTGGTAGCTCTGACCACGCTCACTGCCCTGGCCCAGGTTAGAAACCCCCATTCAGAAAACCTTGCTTGTAATTTTCTCAGACTCTTAAGCTTTAGATCTTTAACTGCTCCTTGGCATTATGCTGTACATTTCAACAAAGGGATGGACTTGTGGACACATCCGTGCCAACCTTACCTTAGTTCCCGCAGCTTGTAGTCGATTCCTAAGCCTTGGTGAAGGATGTTGAGGAAAAAATGTTATCCTTTTTCCTAACCAGCTTAGTGGACGATGGCTTTCATCTGATGGCATTCAGACACTCCATTTTGCTTCTCTTCTCAGCTTTGATTTGTGACAACCCTTCCTGGTGGTCTAGTGGCTAGGATCGGCGCTCTCACCGCCGCGGCCCGGGTTCGATTCGGTCAGGGAAAACGCCTCTTTATTTTGAAGTGCCAACTTTCAAATCTTCACCTGTTGATACTGCTTCACTGATGTCAACATTCACTTTAAGGAACCGTAATGAAACTGCTGTAAGAGTCACATAAAATGGCCTTGTAAATATAAAAGCCCATGTAGGTCTTTGCAATTGTTTCTTCCTTTTTGCTGGCCTGGAGGGTGTTTTCCCAACTCGAAATCAGCCCAACACTTTCCCTGTTGTATTCCATTCTGCTTGAACAGTGAAGTGCTGAATCAATGTTCGGCAGACTTCCAGGAAGAAAAACGCGAAAGCTCCATTCTTGGCCTACCCTTTCAACTTTACTTTTCCACAGCTTTTTCTATGGACTTGAATTTGGATCTCACAGAAGAGCAGGTCTTCTCCCTGGCTGTCTAGTGGCTGGTAACCGACACGCTCACTGCCACGGCCCAGGTTAGAAACCCCATTCAGAGAAACCTTGCTTGTAATTTTCTCAGACTCTTAAGCTTTTTAGATCTTTAACTGCTCCTTGGCATTATGCTGTACATTTCAACAAAGGGATGGACTTGTGGCACATCCGTACCAACCTTACCTTAGTTCCCGCAGCTTGTAGTCGATTCTAAGCCTTGGTGAAGGATGTTGAGGAAAAATGTTATCCTTTTTCCTAACCGCTTAGTGGACGATGGCTTTCATCTGATGGCATTCAGACACTCCATTTGCTTCTCTTCTCAGCTTTGATTTGTGACAACCCTTCCCTGGTGGTCTAGTGGCTAGGATTCGAGCGCTCTCACCGCCGCGGCCCGGGTTCGATTCCCGGTCAGGGAAAGCGCCTCTTTATTTTGAAGTGCCAACTTTCAAATCTTCACCTGTTGATACTGCTTCACTGATGTCAACATTCACTTTAAGGAACCGTAATGAAACTGCTGTAAGAGTCACATAAAATGGCCTTGTAAATATAAAAGCCCATGTAGGTCTTTGCAATTGTTTCTTCCTTTTTGCTGGCCTGGAGGGTGTTTTCCCAACTCGAAATCAGCCCAACACTTTCCCTGTTGTATTCCATTCTGCTTGAACAGTGAAGTGCTGAATCAATGTTCGGCAGACTTCCAGGAAGAAAACGCAGAAAGCTCCATTCTTGGCCTACCCTTTCAACTTTACTTTTCCACAGCTTTTTCTATGGACTTGAATTTGGATCTCACAGAAGAGCAGGTCTTCTCCCCTGGCTGTCTAGTGGCTGGTAACCGACACGCTCACTGCCACGGCCCAGGTTAGAAACCCCATTCAGAGAAACCTTGCTTGTAATTTTCTCAGACTCTTAAGCTTTTAGATCTTTAACTGCTCCTTGGCATTATGCTGTACATTTCAACAAAGGGATGGACTTGTGGCACATCCGTACCAACCTTACCTTAGTTCCCGCAGCTTGTAGTCGATTCTAAGCCTTGGTGAAGGATGTTGAGGAAAAATGTTATCCTTTTTCCTAACCGCTTAGTGGACGATGGCTTTCATCTGATGGCATTCAGACACTCCATTTGCTTCTCTTCTCAGCTTTGATTTGTGACAACCCTTCCCTGGTGGTCTAGTGGCTAGGATTCGGCGCTCTCACCGCCGCGGCCCGGGTTCGATTCCCGGTCAGGGAAAAGCGCCTCTTTATTTTGAAGTGCCAACTTTCAAATCTTCACCTGTTGATACTGCTTCACTGATGTCAACATTCACTTTAAGGAACCGTAATGAAACTGCTGTAAGAGTCACATAAAATGGCCTTGTAAATATAAAAGCCCATGTAGGTCTTTGCAATTGTTTCTTCCTTTTTGCTGGCCTGGAGGGTGTTTTCCCAACTCGAAATCAGCCCAACACTTTCCCTGTTGTATTCCATTCTGCTTGAACAGTGAAGTGCTGAATCAATGTTCGGCAGACTTCCAGGAAGAAAACGCAGAAAGCTCCATTCTTGGCCTACCCTTTCAACTTTACTTTTCCACAGCTTTTTCTATGGACTTGAATTTGGATCTCACAGAAGAGCAGGTCTTCTCCCCTGGCTGTCTAGTGGCTGGTAACCGACACGCTCACTGCCACGGCCCAGGTTAGAAACCCCATTCAGAGAAACCTTGCTTGTAATTTTCTCAGACTCTTAAGCTTTTTAGATCTTTAACTGCTCCTTGGCATTATGCTGTACATTTCAACAAAGGGATGGACTTGTGGCACATCCGTACCAACCTTACCTTAGTTCCCGCAGCTTGTAGTCGATTCTAAGCCTTGGTGAAGGATGTTGAGGAAAAATGTTATCCTTTTTCCTAACCGCTTAGTGGACGATGGCTTTCATCTGATGGCATTCAGACACTCCATTTGCTTCTCTTCTCAGCTTTGATTTGTGACAACCCTTCCCTGGTGGTCTAGTGGCTAGGATTCGGCGCTCTCACCGCCGCGGCCCGGGTTCGATTCCCGGTCAGGGAAAAGCGCCTCTTTATTTTGAAGTGCCAACTTTCAAATCTTCACCTGTTGATACTGCTTCACTGATGTCAACATTCACTTTAAGGAACCGTAATGAAACTGCTGTAAGAGTCACATAAAATGGCCTTGTAAATATAAAAGCCCATGTAGGTCTTTGCAATTGTTTCTTCCTTTTTGCTGGCCTGGAGGGTGTTTTCCCAACTCGAAATCAGCCCAACACTTTCCCTGTTGTATTCCATTCTGCTTGAACAGTGAAGTGCTGAATCAATGTTCGGCAGACTTCCAGGAAGAAAACGCAGAAAGCTCCATTCTTGGCCTACCCTTTCAACTTTACTTTTCCACAGCTTTTTCTATGGACTTGAATTTGGATCTCACAGAAGAGCAGGTCTTCTCCCTGGCTGTCTAGTGGCTGGTAACCGACACGCTCACTGCCACGGCCCAGGTTAGAAACCCCATTCAGAGAAACCTTGCTTGTAATTTTCTCAGACTCTTAAGCTTTTTAGATCTTTAACTGCTCCTTGGCATTATGCTGTACATTTCAACAAAGGGATGGACTTGTGGCACATCCGTTACCAACCTTACCTTAGTTCCCGCAGCTTGTAGTCGATTCTAAGCCTTGGTGAAGGATGTTGAGGAAAAATGTTATCCTTTTTCCTAACCGCTTAGTGGACGATGGCTTTCATCTGATGGCATTCAGACACTCCATTTGCTTCTCTTCTCAGCTTTGATTTGTGACAACCCTTCCCTGGTGGTCTAGTGGCTAGGATTCGGCGCTCTCACCGCCGCGGCCGGGTTCGATTCCCGGTCAGGGAAAGCGCCTCTTTATTTTGAAGTGCCAACTTTCAAATCTTCACCTGTTGATACTGCTTCACTGATGTCAACATTCACTTTAAGGAACCGTAATGAAACTGCTGTAAGAGTCACATAAAATGGCCTTGTAAATATAAAAGCCCATGTAGGTCTTTGCAATTGTTTCTTCCTTTTTGCTGGCCTGGAGGGTGTTTTCCCAACTCGAAATCAGCCCAACACTTTCCCTGTTGTATTCCATTCTGCTTGAACAGTGAAGTGCTGAATCAATGTTCGGCAGACTTCCAGGAAGAAAACGCAGAAAGCTCCATTCTTGGCCTACCCTTTCAACTTTACTTTTCCACAGCTTTTTCTATGGACTTGAATTTGGATCTCACAGAAGAGCAGGTCTTCTCCCCTGGCTGTCTAGTGGCTGGTAACCGACACGCTCACTGCCACGGCCCAGGTTAGAAACCCCATTCAGAGAAACCTTGCTTGTAATTTTCTCAGACTCTTAAGCTTTTTAGATCTTTAACTGCTCCTTGGCATTATGCTGTACATTTCAACAAAGGGATGGACTTGTGGCACATCCGTACCAACCTTACCTTAGTTCCCGCAGCTTGTAGTCGATTCTAAGCCTTGGTGAAGGATGTTGAGGAAAAATGTTATCCTTTTTCCTAACCGCTTAGTGGACGATGGCTTTCATCTGATGGCATTCAGACACTCCATTTGCTTCTCTTCTCAGCTTTGATTTGTGACAACCCTTCCCTGGTGGTCTAGTGGCTAGGATTCGGCGCTCTCACCGCCGCGGCCCGGGTTCGATTCCCGGTCAGGGAAAAGCGCCTCTTTATTTTGAAGTGCCAACTTTCAAATCTTCACCTGTTGATACTGCTTCACTGATGTCAACATTCACTTTAAGGAACCGTAATGAAACTGCTGTAAGAGTCACATAAAATGGCCTTGTAAATATAAAAGCCCATGTAGGTCTTTGCAATTGTTTCTTCCTTTTTGCTGGCCTGGAGGGTGTTTTCCCAACTCGAAATCAGCCCAACACTTTCCCTGTTGTATTCCATTCTGCTTGAACAGTGAAGTGCTGAATCAATGTTCGGCAGACTTCCAGGAAGAAAACGCAGAAAGCTCCATTCTTGGCCTACCCTTTCAACTTTACTTTTCCACAGCTTTTTCTATGGACTTGAATTTGGATCTCACAGAAGAGCAGGTCTTCTCCCCTGGCTGTCTAGTGGCTGGTAACCGACACGCTCACTGCCACGGCCCAGGTTAGAAACCCCATTCAGAGAAACCTTGCTTGTAATTTTCTCAGACTCTTAAGCTTTTTAGATCTTTAACTGCTCCTTGGCATTATGCTGTACATTTCAACAAAGGGATGGACTTGTGGCACATCCGTACCAACCTTACCTTAGTTCCCGCAGCTTGTAGTCGATTCTAAGCCTTGGTGAAGGATGTTGAGGAAAAATGTTATCCTTTTTCCTAACCGCTTAGTGGACGATGGCTTTCATCTGATGGCATTCAGACACTCCATTTGCTTCTCTTCTCAGCTTTGATTTGTGACAACCCTTCCCTGGTGGTCTAGTGGCTAGGATTCGGCGCTCTCACCGCCGCGGCCCGGGTTCGATTCCCGGTCAGGGAAAAGCGCCTCTTTATTTTGAAGTGCCAACTTTCAAATCTTCACCTGTTGATACTGCTTCACTGATGTCAACATTCACTTTAAGGAACCGTAATGAAACTGCTGTAAGAGTCACATAAAATGGCCTTGTAAATATAAAAGCCCATGTAGGTCTTTGCAATTGTTTCTTCCTTTTTGCTGGCCTGGAGGGTGTTTTCCCAACTCGAAATCAGCCCAACACTTTCCCTGTTGTATTCCATTCTGCTTGAACAGTGAAGTGCTGAATCAATGTTCGGCAGACTTCCAGGAAGAAAACGCAGAAAGCTCCATTCTTGGCCTACCCTTTCAACTTTACTTTTCCACAGCTTTTTCTATGGACTTGAATTTGGATCTCACAGAAGAGCAGGTCTTCTCCCCTGGCTGTCTAGTGGCTGGTAACCGACACGCTCACTGCCACGGCCCAGGTTAGAAACCCCATTCAGAGAAACCTTGCTTGTAATTTTCTCAGACTCTTAAGCTTTTTAGATCTTTAACTGCTCCTTGGCATTATGCTGTACATTTCAACAAAGGGATGGACTTGTGGCACATCCGTACCAACCTTACCTTAGTTCCCGCAGCTTGTAGTCGATTCTAAGCCTTGGTGAAGGATGTTGAGGAAAAATGTTATCCTTTTTCCTAACCGCTTAGTGGACGATGGCTTTCATCTGATGGCATTCAGACACTCCATTTGCTTCTCTTCTCAGCTTTGATTTGTGACAACCCTTCCCTGGTGGTCTAGTGGCTAGGATTCGGCGCTCTCACCGCCGCGGCCCGGGTTCGATTCCCGGTCAGGGAAAAGCGCCTCTTTATTTTGAAGTGCCAACTTTCAAATCTTCACCTGTTGATACTGCTTCACTGATGTCAACATTCACTTTAAGGAACCGTAATGAAACTGCTGTAAGAGTCACATAAAATGGCCTTGTAAATATAAAAGCCCATGTAGGTCTTTGCAATTGTTTCTTCCTTTTTGCTGGCCTGGAGGGTGTTTTCCCAACTCGAAATCAGCCCAACACTTTCCCTGTTGTATTCCATTCTGCTTGAACAGTGAAGTGCTGAATCAATGTTCGGCAGACTTCCAGGAAGAAAACGCAGAAAGCTCCATTCTTGGCCTACCCTTTCAACTTTACTTTTCCACAGCTTTTTCTATGGACTTGAATTTGGATCTCACAGAAGAGCAGGTCTTCTCCCCTGGCTGTCTAGTGGCTGGTAACCGACACGCTCACTGCCACGGCCCAGGTTAGAAACCCCATTCAGAGAAACCTTGCTTGTAATTTTCTCAGACTCTTAAGCTTTTTAGATCTTTAACTGCTCCTTGGCATTATGCTGTACATTTCAACAAAGGGATGGACTTGTGGCACATCCGTACCAACCTTACCTTAGTTCCCGCAGCTTGTAGTCGATTCTAAGCCTTGGTGAAGGATGTTGAGGAAAAATGTTATCCTTTTTCCTAACCGCTTAGTGGACGATGGCTTTCATCTGATGGCATTCAGACACTCCATTTGCTTCTCTTCTCAGCTTTGATTTGTGACAACCCTTCCCTGGTGGTCTAGTGGCTAGGATTCGGCGCTCTCACCGCCGCGGCCCGGGTTCGATTCCGGTCAGGGAAAAGCGCCTCTTTATTTTGAAGTGCCAACTTTCAAATCTTCACCTGTTGATACTGCTTCACTGATGTCAACATTCACTTTAAGGAACCGTAATGAAACTGCTGTAAGAGTCACATAAAATGGCCTTGTAAATATAAAAGCCCATGTAGGTCTTTGCAATTGTTTCTTCCTTTTTGCTGGCCTGGAGGGTGTTTTCCCAACTCGAAATCAGCCCAACACTTTCCCTGTTGTATTCCATTCTGCTTGAACAGTGAAGTGCTGAATCAATGTTCGGCAGACTTCCAGGAAGAAAACGCAGAAAGCTCCATTCTTGGCCTACCCTTTCAACTTTACTTTTCCACAGCTTTTTCTATGGACTTGAATTTGGATCTCACAGAAGAGCAGGTCTTCTCCCTGGCTGTCTAGTGGCTGGTAACCGACACGCTCACTGCCACGGCCCAGGTTAGAAACCCCATTCAGAGAAACCTTGCTTGTAATTTTCTCAGACTCTTAAGCTTTTTAGATCTTTAACTGCTCCTTGGCATTATGCTGTACATTTCAACAAAGGGATGGACTTGTGGCACATCCGTACCAACCTTACCTTAGTTCCCGCAGCTTGTAGTCGATTCTAAGCCTTGGTGAAGGATGTTGAGGAAAAATGTTATCCTTTTTCCTAACCGCTTAGTGGACGATGGCTTTCATCTGATGGCATTCAGACACTCCATTTGCTTCTCTTCTCAGCTTTGATTTGTGACAACCCTTCCCTGGTGGTCTAGTGGCTAGGATTCGGCGCTCTCACCGCCGCGGCCCGGGTTCGATTCCCGGTCAGGGAAAAGCGCCTCTTTATTTTGAAGTGCCAACTTTCAAATCTTCACCTGTTGATACTGCTTCACTGATGTCAACATTCACTTTAAGGAACCGTAATGAAACTGCTGTAAGAGTCACATAAAATGGCCTTGTAAATATAAAAGCCCATGTAGGTCTTTGCAATTGTTTCTTCCTTTTTGCTGGCCTGGAGGGTGTTTTCCCAACTCGAAATCAGCCCAACACTTTCCCTGTTGTATTCCATTCTGCTTGAACAGTGAAGTGCTGAATCAATGTTCGGCAGACTTCCAGGAAGAAAAACGCAGAAAGCTCCATTCTTGGCCTACCCTTTCAACTTTACTTTTCCACAGCTTTTTCTATGGACTTGAATTTGGATCTCACAGAAGAGCAGGTCTTCTCCCCTGGCTGTCTAGTGGCTGGTAACCGACACGCTCACTGCCACGGCCCAGGTTAGAAACCCCATTCAGAGAAACCTTGCTTGTAATTTTCTCAGACTCTTAAGCTTTTTAGATCTTTAACTGCTCCTTGGCATTATGCTGTACATTTCAACAAAGGGATGGACTTGTGGCACATCCGTACCAACCTTACCTTAGTTCCCGCAGCTTGTAGTCGATTCTAAGCCTTGGTGAAGGATGTTGAGGAAAAATGTTATCCTTTTTCCTAACCGCTTAGTGGACGATGGCTTTCATCTGATGGCATTCAGACACTCCATTTGCTTCTCTTCTCAGCTTTGATTTGTGACAACCCTTCCCTGGTGGTCTAGTGGCTAGGATTCGGCGCTCTCACCGCCGCGGCCCGGGTTCGATTCCCGGTCAGGGAAAAGCGCCTCTTTATTTTGAAGTGCCAACTTTCAAATCTTCACCTGTTGATACTGCTTCACTGATGTCAACATTCACTTTAAGGAACCGTAATGAAACTGCTGTAAGAGTCACATAAAATGGCCTTGTAAATATAAAAGCCCATGTAGGTCTTTGCAATTGTTTCTTCCTTTTTGCTGGCCTGGAGGGTGTTTTCCCAACTCGAAATCAGCCCAACACTTTCCCTGTTGTATTCCATTCTGCTTGAACAGTGAAGTGCTGAATCAATGTTCGGCAGACTTCCAGGAAGAAAACGCAGAAAGCTCCATTCTTGGCCTACCCTTTCAACTTTACTTTTCCACAGCTTTTTCTATGGACTTGAATTTGGATCTCACAGAAGAGCAGGTCTTCTCCCCTGGCTGTCTAGTGGCTGGTAACCGACACGCTCACTGCCACGGCCCAGGTTAGAAACCCCATTCAGAGAAACCTTGCTTGTAATTTTCTCAGACTCTTAAGCTTTTTAGATCTTTAACTGCTCCTTGGCATTATGCTGTACATTTCAACAAAGGGATGGACTTGTGGCACATCCGTACCAACCTTACCTTAGTTCCCGCAGCTTGTAGTCGATTCTAAGCCTTGGTGAAGGATGTTGAGGAAAAATGTTATCCTTTTTCCTAACCGCTTAGTGGACGATGGCTTTCATCTGATGGCATTCAGACACTCCATTTGCTTCTCTTCTCAGCTTTGATTTGTGACAACCCTTCCCTGGTGGTCTAGTGGCTAGGATTCGGCGCTCTCACCGCCGCGGCCCGGGTTCGATTCCCGGTCAGGGAAAAGCGCCTCTTTATTTTGAAGTGCCAACTTTCAAATCTTCACCTGTTGATACTGCTTCACTGATGTCAACATTCACTTTAAGGAACCGTAATGAAACTGCTGTAAGAGTCACATAAAATGGCCTTGTAAATATAAAAGCCCATGTAGGTCTTTGCAATTGTTTCTTCCTTTTTGCTGGCCTGGAGGGTGTTTTCCCAACTCGAAATCAGCCCAACACTTTCCCTGTTGTATTCCATTCTGCTTGAACAGTGAAGTGCTGAATCAATGTTCGGCAGACTTCCAGGAAGAAAAACGCAGAAAGCTCCATTCTTGGCCTACCCTTTCAACTTTACTTTTCCACAGCTTTTTCTATGGACTTGAATTTGGATCTCACAGAAGAGCAGGTCTTCTCCCTGGCTGTCTAGTGGCTGGTAACCGACACGCTCACTGCCACGGCCCAGGTTAGAAACCCCATTCAGAGAAACCTTGCTTGTAATTTTCTCAGACTCTTAAGCTTTTTAGATCTTTAACTGCTCCTTGGCATTATGCTGTACATTTCAACAAAGGGATGGACTTGTGGCACATCCGTACCAACCTTACCTTAGTTCCCGCAGCTTGTAGTCGATTCTAAGCCTTGGTGAAGGATGTTGAGGAAAAATGTTATCCTTTTTCCTAACCGCTTAGTGGACGATGGCTTTCATCTGATGGCATTCAGACACTCCATTTGCTTCTCTTCTCAGCTTTGATTTGTGACAACCCTTCCCTGGTGGTCTAGTGGCTAGGATTCGGCGCTCTCACCGCCGCGGCCCGGGTTCGATTCCCGGTCAGGAAAAGCGCCTCTTTATTTTGAAGTGCCAACTTTCAAATCTTCACCTGTTGATACTGCTTCACTGATGTCAACATTCACTTTAAGGAACCGTAATGAAACTGCTGTAAGAGTCACATAAAATGGCCTTGTAAATATAAAAGCCCATGTAGGTCTTTGCAATTGTTTCTTCCTTTTTGCTGGCCTGGAGGGTGTTTTCCCAACTCGAAATCAGCCCAACACTTTCCCTGTTGTATTCCATTCTGCTTGAACAGTGAAGTGCTGAATCAATGTTCGGCAGACTTCCAGGAAGAAAACGCAGAAAGCTCCATTCTTGGCCTACCCTTTCAACTTTACTTTTCCACAGCTTTTTCTATGGACTTGAATTTGGATCTCACAGAAGAGCAGGTCTTCTCCCTGGCTGTCTAGTGGCTGGTAACCGACACGCTCACTGCCACGGCCCAGGTTAGAAACCCCATTCAGAGAAACCTTGCTTGTAATTTTCTCAGACTCTTAAGCTTTTTAGATCTTTAACTGCTCCTTGGCATTATGCTGTACATTTCAACAAAGGGATGGACTTGTGGCACATCCGTTACCAACCTTACCTTAGTTCCCGCAGCTTGTAGTCGATTCTAAGCCTTGGTGAAGGATGTTGAGGAAAAATGTTATCCTTTTTCCTAACCGCTTAGTGGACGATGGCTTTCATCTGATGGCATTCAGACACTCCATTTGCTTCTCTTCTCAGCTTTGATTTGTGACAACCCTTCCCTGGTGGTCTAGTGGCTAGGATTCGGCGCTCTCACCGCCGCGGCCCGGGTTCGATTCCGGTCAGGGAAAAGCGCCTCTTTATTTTGAAGTGCCAACTTTCAAATCTTCACCTGTTGATACTGCTTCACTGATGTCAACATTCACTTTAAGGAACCGTAATGAAACTGCTGTAAGAGTCACATAAAATGGCCTTGTAAATATAAAAGCCCATGTAGGTCTTTGCAATTGTTTCTTCCTTTTGCTGGCCTGGAGGGTGTTTTCCCAACTCGAAATCAGCCCAACACTTTCCCTGTTGTATTCCATTCTGCTTGAACAGTGAAGTGCTGAATCAATGTTCGGCAGACTTCCAGGAAGAAAAACGCAGAAAGCTCCATTCTTGGCCTACCCTTTCAACTTTACTTTTCCACAGCTTTTTCTATGGACTTGAATTTGGATCTCACAGAAGAGCAGGTCTTCTCCCTGGCTGTCTAGTGGCTGGTAACCGACACGCTCACTGCCACGGCCCAGGTTAGAAACCCCATTCAGAGAAACCTTGCTTGTAATTTTCTCAGACTCTTAAGCTTTTAGATCTTTAACTGCTCCTTGGCATTATGCTGTACATTTCAACAAAGGGATGGACTTGTGGCACATCCGTACCAACCTTACCTTAGTTCCCGCAGCTTGTAGTCGATTCTAAGCCTTGGTGAAGGATGTTGAGGAAAAATGTTATCCTTTTTCCTAACCGCTTAGTGGACGATGGCTTTCATCTGATGGCATTCAGACACTCCATTTGCTTCTCTTCTCAGCTTTGATTTGTGACAACCCTTCCCTGGTGGTCTAGTGGCTAGGATTCGGCGCTCTCACCGCCGCGGCCCGGGTTCGATTCCCGGTCAGGGAAAAGCGCCTCTTTATTTTGAAGTGCCAACTTTCAAATCTTCACCTGTTGATACTGCTTCACTGATGTCAACATTCACTTTAAGGAACCGTAATGAAACTGCTGTAAGAGTCACATAAAATGGCCTTGTAAATATAAAAGCCCATGTAGGTCTTTGCAATTGTTTCTTCCTTTTGCTGGCCTGGAGGGTGTTTTCCCAACTCGAAATCAGCCCAACACTTTCCCTGTTGTATTCCATTCTGCTTGAACAGTGAAGTGCTGAATCAATGTTCGGCAGACTTCCAGGAAGAAAAGCATGAAAGCTCCATTCTTGGCCTACCCTTTCAACTTTACTTTTCCACAGCTTTTCTATGGACTTGAATTTGGATCTCACAGAAGAGCAGGTCTTCTCCCCTGGCTGTCTAGTGGCTGGTAACCGACACGCTCACTGCCACGGCCCAGGTTAGAAACCCCATTCAGAGAAACCTTGCTTGTAATTTTCTCAGACTCTTAAGCTTTTAGATCTTTAACTGCTCCTTGGCATTATGCTGTACATTTCAACAAAGGGATGGACTTGTGGCACATCCGTACCAACCTTACCTTAGTTCCCGCAGCTTGTAGTCGATTCTAAGCCTTGGTGAAGGATGTTGAGGAAAAATGTTATCCTTTTTCCTAACACGCTTAGTGGACGATGGCTTTCATCTGATGGCATTCAGACACTCCATTTGCTTCTCTTCTCAGCTTTGATTTGTGACAACCCTTCCCTGGTGGTCTAGTGGCTAGGATTCGGCGCTCTCACCGCCGCGGCCCGGGTTCGATTCCCGGTCAGGGAAAAGCGCCTCTTTATTTTGAAGTGCCAACTTTCAAATCTTCACCTGTTGATACTGCTTCACTGATGTCAACATTCACTTTAAGGAACCGTAATGAAACTGCTGTAAGAGTCACATAAAATGGCCTTGTAAATATAAAAGCCCATGTAGGTCTTTGCAATTGTTTCTTCCTTTTTGCTGGCCTGGAGGGTGTTTTCCCAACTCGAAATCAGCCCAACACTTTCCCTGTTGTATTCCATTCTGCTTGAACAGTGAAGTGCTGAATCAATGTTCGGCAGACTTCCAGGAAGAAAAGCATGAAAGCTCCATTCTTGGCCTACCCTTTCAACTTTACTTTTCCACAGCTTTTTCTATGGACTTGAATTTGGATCTCACAGAAGAGCAGGTCTTCTCCCTGGCTGTCTAGTGGCTGGTAACCGACACGCTCACTGCCACGGCCCAGGTTAGAAACCCATTCAGAGAAACCTTGCTTGTAATTTTCTCAGACTCTTAAGCTTTTAGATCTTTAACTGCTCCTTGGCATTATGCTGTACATTTCAACAAAGGGATGGACTTGTGGCACATCCGTACCAACCTTACCTTAGTTCCCGCAGCTTGTAGTCGATTCTAAGCCTTGGTGAAGGATGTTGAGGAAAAATGTTATCCTTTTTCCTAACAGCTTAGTGGACGATGGCTTTCATCTGATGGCATTCAGACACTCCATTTGCTTCTCTTCTCAGCTTTGATTTGTGACAACCCTTCCCTGGTGGTCTAGTGGCTAAGATTCGGCGCTCTCACAGCGTGGCCCGGGTTCGATTCCCGGTCAGGGAAAGCGCCTCTTTATTTTGAAGTGCCAACTTTCAAATCTTCACCTGTTGATACTGCTTCACTGATGTCAACATTCACTTTAAGGAACCGTAATGAAACTGCTGTAAGAGTCACATAAAATGGCCTTGTAAATATAAAAGCCCATGTAGGTCTTTGCAATTGTTTCTTCCTTTTGCTGGCCTGGAGGGTGTTTTCCCAACTCAAAATCAGCCCAACACTTTCCCTGTTGTATTCCATTCTGCTTGAACAGTGAAGTGCTGAATCAATGTTCGGCAGACTTCCAGGAAGAAAAACGCAGAAAGCTCCATTCTTGGCCTACCCTTTCAACTTTACTTTCCACAGCTTTTCTATGGACTTGAATTTGGATCTCACAGAAGAGCAGGTCTTCTCCTGGCTGCTCTAGTGGCTGGTAACCGACACGCTCACTGCCATGGCCAGGTTAGAAACCCCATTCAGAGAAACCTTGCTTGTAATTTTCTCAGACTCTCTAAGCTTTTAGATCTTTAACTGCTCCTTGGCATTATGCTGTACATTTCAACAAGGGATGGACTTGTGGCACATCCGTACCAACCTTACCTTAGTTCCCGCAGCTTGTAGTCGATTCTAAGCCTTGGTGAAGGATGTTGAGGAAAATGTTATCCTTTTTCCTAACCGCTTAGTGGACGATGGCTTTCATCTGATGGCATTCAGACACTCCATTTGCTTCTCTTCTCAGCTTTGATTTGCGACAACCTTCCCTGGTGGTCTAGTGGCTAGGATTAGCGCTCACCGCCGCGGCCCAGGTTCGATTCCCGGTCAGGAAAGCGCCTCTTTATTTTGAAGTGCCACTTTCAAATCTTCACTGTTGATACTTGCTTCACTGATGTCAATATTCACTTTAGGAACCAGTAATGAAACTGCTGTAAGAGTCACATAAATGGCCTTGTAAATATAAAAGCCCATGTAGGTCTTTGCAATTGTTTCTTCCTTTTGCTGGCCTGGAGGGTGTTTTCCCAACTCGAAATCAGCCCAACACTTTCCTGTTGTATTCCATTCTGCTTGAACAGTGAAGTGCTGAATCAATGTTCGGCAGACTTCCAGGAAAAACGCGGAAAGCTCCATTCTTGGCCTACCTTTCAGCTTTACTTTTCACAGCTTTTTCTATGGACTTGAATTTGGATCTCACAGAAGAGCAGGTCTTCTCCCTGGCTGTCTAGTGGCTGGTAACTGACACGCTCCTGCCACGGCCCAGGTTAGAAACCCCATTCAGAGACCTTGCTTGTAATTTCTCAGACTCTTAAGCTTTTTAGATCTTTAACTGCTCCTTGGCATTATGCTGTACATTTCAACAAGAGATGTGACTTGTGGCACATCCGTACCAACCTTACCTTAGTTCCCGCAGCTTGTAGTCGATTCTAAGCCTTGGTGAAGGATGTTGAGGAAAATGTTATCACTTTTCCTAACAGCTTAGTGGACTGATAGCTTTCATCTGATGGCATTCAGACACTCCATTTGCTTCTCTTCTCAGCTTTGGTTTGTGACAACCTTACCTGATTCTGAGTGTGCTGCGATTCAGCGCTCCGCGCTTGCCTGGGTTCGATTCCGGTCAGGAAAGCGCCTCTTTATTTTGAGTGCCAACTTTCAAATCTTCACCTGCTGATACTGCTTCACTGATGTCAACATTCACTTTAGGAACCGTATTAATGAAACTGCTGTAAGAGTCACATAAAATGGCCTTGTAATATATATAAGTCTTCATGGTAGCTGCCAGGTTAGAAACCCCCATTCAGAGAAACCTGCGTGACTTTCTCATGACTCTTAAGCTTTTTAGATCTTCTAACTGCTCCTTGGCATTATGCTGCTACATTTCAGCAAAGGATGGACTCTGTGGCACATCGTACCAACCTACCTTAGTTCCATGCAGCTTGTAGTCATTCTAGTGCCATGGTGAAGGATGTTGAGGAAACATGTTATCCTTTTCCTCAACCGCCTTAGTGGATCGATAGCTTTCATCTGATGGCATCAGACCACTCCATTTGCTTCTCTTCTCAGCTTTGATTTGTGACAACCCTTCCCCGGTGATTCTAGTGGCTAGGATTCGGCGCTCTCACGCCGGTCAGATTCCCGATTCGGTCAGGAAAGTGCCTCTTTATTTTGAAGTGCCAACTTTCAAATCTTCACCTGTTGATACTGCTTCACTGATGTCAACATTCACTTTAAGGAACCGTAATGAAACTGCTGTAAGAGTCACATAAAATGGCCTTGTAAATATAAAAGCCCATGTAGGTCTTTGCAATTGTTTCTTCCTTTTTGCTGGCCTGGAGGGTGTTTTCCCAACTCGAAATCAGCCCAACACTTTCCCTGTTGTATTCCATTCTGCTTGAACAGTGAAGTGCTGAATCAATGTTCGGCAGACTTCCAGGAAGAAAACGCAGAAAGCTCCATTCTTGGCCTACCCTTTCAACTTTACTTTTCCACAGCTTTTCTATGGACTTGAATTTGGATCTCACAGAAGAGCAGGTCTTCTCCCCTGGCTGTCTAGTGGCTGGTAACCGACACGCTCACTGCCACGGCCCAGGTTAGAAACCCCATTCAGAGAAACCTTGCTTGTAATTTTCTCAGACTCTTAAGCTTTTAGATCTTTAACTGCTCCTTGGCATTATGCTGTACATTTCAACAAAGGGATGGACTTGTGGCACATCCGTACCAACCTTACCTTAGTTCCCGCAGCTTGTAGTCGATTCTAAGCCTTGGTGAAGGATGTTGAGGAAAAATGTTATCCTTTTTCCTAACCGCTTAGTGGACGATGGCTTTCATCTGATGGCATTCAGACACTCCATTTGCTTCTCTTCTCAGCTTTGCTTTGTGACAACCCTTTCCTGGTGGTCTAGTGGCTAAGATTCGGCGCTCTCACAGCTGTGGCCTGGGTTCGATTCCCGGTCAGGGAAAAGCGCCTCTTTATTTTGAAGTGCCAACTTTCAAATCTTCACCTGTTGATACTGCTTCACTGATGTCAACATTCACTTTAAGGAACCGTAATGAAACTGCTGTAAGAGTCACATAAAATGGCCTTGTAAATATAAAAGCCCATGTAGGTCTTTGCAATTGTTTCTTCCTTTTTGCTGGCCTGGAGGGTGTTTTCCCAACTCGAAATCAGCCCAACACTTTCCCTGTTGTATTCCATTCTGCTTGAACAGTGAAGTGCTGAATCAATGTTCGGCAGACTTCCAGGAAGAAAAACGCAGAAAGCTCCATTCTTGGCCTACCCTTTCAACTTTACTTTTCCACAGCTTTTTCTATGGACTTGAATTTGGATCTCACAGAAGAGCAGGTCTTCTCCCTGGCTGTCTAGTGGCTGGTAACCGACACGCTCACTGCCACGACCCAGGTTAGAAACCCCATTCAGAGAAACCTTGCTTGTAATTTTCTCAGACTCTTAAGCTTTTAGATCTTTAACTGCTCCTTGGCATTATGCTGTACATTTCAACAAAGGGATGGACTTGTGGCACATCCGTACCAACCTTACCTTAGTTCCCGCAGCTTGTAGTCGATTCTAAGCCTTGGTGAAGGATGTTGAGGAAAAATGTTATCCTTTTTCCTAACCGCTTAGTGGACGATGGCTTTCATCTGATGGCATTCAGACACTCCATTTGCTTCTCTTCTCAGCTTTGATTTGTGACAACCCTTCCCTGGTGGTCTAGTGGCTGAGATTCGGCGCTCTCACCGCCGCGGCCCGGGTTCGATTCCCGGTCAGGGAAAGCGCCTCTTTATTTTGAAGTGCCAACTTTCAAATCTTCACCTGTTGATACTGCTTCACTGATGTCAACATTCACTTTAAGGAACCGTAATGAAACTGCTGTAAGAGTCACATAAAATGGCCTTGTAAATATAAAAGCCCATGTAGGTCTTTGCAATTGTTTCTTCCTTTTTGCTGGCCTGGAGGGTGTTTTCCCAACTCGAAAATCAGCCCAACACTTTCCCTGTTGTATTCCATTCTGCTTGAACAGTGAAGTGCTGAATCAATGTTCGGCAGACTTCCAGGAAGAAAACGCATGAAAGCTCCATTCTTGGCCTACCCTTTCAACTTTACTTTTCCACAGCTTTTTCTATGGACTTGAATTTGGATCTCACAGAAGAGCAGGTCTTCTCCCCTGGCTGTCTAGTGGCTGGTAACCGACACGCTCACTGCCACGGCCCAGGTTAGAAACCCATTCAGAGAAACCTTGCTTGTAATTTTCTCAGACTCTTAAGCTTTTAGATCTTTAACTGCTCCTTGGCATTATGCTGTACATTTCAACAAAGGGATGGACTTGTGGCACATCCGTACCAACCTTACCTTAGTTCCCGCAGCTTGTAGTCGATTCTAAGCCTTGGTGAAGGATGTTGAGGAAAAATGTTATCCTTTTTCCTAACCGCTTAGTGGACGATGGCTTTCATCTGATGGCATTCAGACACTCCATTTGCTTCTCTTCTCAGCTTTGATTTGTGACAACCCTTTCCTGGTGGTCTAGTGGCTAAGATTCAGCGCTCTCACAGCTGTGGCCTGGGTTCGATTCCCGGTCAGGAAAAGCGCCTCTTTATTTTGAAGTGCCAACTTTCAAATCTTCACCTGTTGATACTGCTTCACTGATGTCAACATTCACTTTAAGGAACCGTAATGAAACTGCTGTAAGAGTCACATAAAATGGCCTTGTAAATATAAAAGCCCATGTAGGTCTTTGCAATTGTTTCTTCCTTTTTGCTGGCCTGGAGGGTGTTTTCCCAACTCGAAATCAGCCCAACACTTTCCTGTTGTATTCCATTCTGCTTGAACAGTGAAGTGCTGAATCAATGTTCGGCAGACTTCCAGGAAGAAAAACGCAGAAAGCTCCATTCTTGGCCTACCCTTTCAACTTTACTTTTCCACAGCTTTTTCTATGGACTTGAATTTGGATCTCACAGAAGAGCAGGTCTTCTCCCTGGCTGTCTAGTGGCTGGTAACCGACACGCTCACTGCCCACGGCCCAGGTTAGAAACCCCATTCAGAGAAACCTTGCTTGTAATTTTCTCAGACTCTTAAGCTTTTAGATCTTTAACTGCTCCTTGGCATTATGCTGTACATTTCAACAAAGGGATGGACTTGTGGCACATCCGTACCAACCTTACCTTAGTTCCCGCAGCTTGTAGTCGATTCTAAGCCTTGGTGAAGGATGTTGAGGAAAAATGTTATCCTTTTTCCCTAACCGCTTAGTGGACTGATAGGCTTTCATCTGATGGCATTCAGACCTCCATTTGCTTCTCTTCTCAGCTTTTGATTTGTGACAACCCTTCCCTGGTGAGGTCTAGTGGCGGCTAGAGATTCAGGCGCTCTCACCGCCCCGCTTGAGCCAGGGTTCGATTCCCGGTCAGGAAAAGCGCCTCTTTATTTTGAAGTGCCAACTTTCCAAATCTTCACCTGTTGATACTGCTTCACTGATGTCAACATTCACTTTAAGGAACCGTAATGAAACTGCTGTAAGAGTCACATAAAATGGCCTTGTAAATATAAAAGCCCATGTAGGTCTTTGCAATTGTTTCTTCCTTTTTGCTGGCCTGGAGGGGTGTTTTCCCAACTCAATCAGCCCAACACTTTCCCTGTTGTATTCCATTCTGCTTGAACAGTGAAGTGCTGAATCAATGTTCGACCAGACTTCCAGGAAGAAAACGCGAAAGCTCCATTCTTGGCCTACCCTTTCAGCTTTACTTTTCCACAGCTTTTCTATGGACTTGAATTTGGATCTCACAGAAGGCAGGTCTTCTCCCCCTGGCTGTCTAGTGGCTGGTAACCGACACGCTCACTGCCACGGCCCAGGTTAGAAACCCCATTCAGAGAAACCTTGCTTGTAATTTTCTCAGACTCTTAAGCTTTTTAGATCTTTAACTGCTCCTTGGCATTATGCTGTACATTTCAACAAAGGGATGGACTTGTGGCACATCCGTACCAACCTTACCTTAGTTCCCGCAGCTTGTAGTCGATTCTAAGCCTTGGTGAAGGATGTTGAGGAAAAATGTTATCCCTTTTTCCTAACCGCTTAGTGGACGATGGCTTTCATCTGATGGCATTCAGACACTCCATTTGCTTCTCTTCTCAGCTTTGCTTTGTGACAACCCTTTCCTGGTGGTCTAGTGGCTAAGATTCAGCGCTCTCACAGCTGTGGCCTGGGTTCGATTCCCGGTCAGGAAAAGCGCCTCTTTATTTTGAAGTGCCAACTTTCAAATCTTCACCTGTTGATACTGCTTCACTGATGTCAACATTCACTTTAAGGAACCGTAATGAAACTGCTGTAAGAGTCACATAAAATGGCCTTGTAAATATAAAAGCCCATGTAGGTCTTTGCAATTGTTTCTTCCTTTGCTTGCTGGCCTGGAGGGGTGTTTTCCCAACTCGAAATCAGCCCAACACTTTCCCTGTTGTATTCCATTCTGCTTGAACAGTGAAGTGCTGAATCAATGTTCGACAGACTTCCAGGAAGAAAACGCAGAAAGCTCCATTCTTGGCCTACCCTTTCAACTTTACTTTTCCACAGCTTTTCTATGGACTTGAATTTGGATCTCACAGAAGAGCAGGTCTTCTCCCCTGGCTGTCTAGTGGCTGGTAACCGACACGCTCACTGCCACGGCCCAGGTTAGAAACCCCATTCAGAGAAACCTTGCTTGTAATTTTCTCAGACTCTTAAGCTTTTAGATCTTTAACTGCTCCTTGGCATTATGCTGTACATTTCAACAAAGGGATGGACTTGTGGCACATCCGTACCAACCTTACCTTAGTTCCCGCAGCTTGTAGTCGATTCTAAGCCTTGGTGAAGGATGTTGAGGAAAAATGTTATCCTTTTTCCTAACCGCTTAGTGGACGATGGCTTTCATCTGATGGCATTCAGACACTCCATTTGCTTCTCTTCTCAGCTTTGCTTTGTGACAACCCTTTCCTGGTGGTCTAGTGGCTAAGATTCGGCGCTCTCACAGCTGTGGCCTGGGTTCGATTCCCGGTCAGGGAAAAGCGCCTCTTTATTTTGAAGTGCCAACTTTCAAATCTTCACCTGTTGATACTGCTTCACTGATGTCAACATTCACTTTAAGGAACCGTAATGAAACTGCTGTAAGAGTCACATAAAATGGCCTTGTAAATATAAAAGCCCATGTAGGTCTTTGCAATTGTTTCTTCCTTTTTGCTGGCCTGGAGGGTGTTTTCCCAACTCGAAATCAGCCCAACACTTTCCCTGTTGTATTCCATTCTGCTTGAACAGTGAAGTGCTGAATCAATGTTCGGCAGACTTCCAGGAAGAAAAACGCAGAAAGCTCCATTCTTGGCCTACCCTTTCAACTTTACTTTTCCACAGCTTTTTCTATGGACTTGAATTTGGATCTCACAGAAGAGCAGGTCTTCTCCCTGGCTGTCTAGTGGCTGGTAACCGACACGCTCACTGCCACGGCCCAGGTTAGAAACCCCATTCAGAGAAACCTTGCTTGTAATTTTCTCAGACTCTTAAGCTTTTAGATCTTTAACTGCTCCTTGGCATTATGCTGTACATTTCAACAAAGGGATGGACTTGTGGCACATCCGTACCAACCTTACCTTAGTTCCCGCAGCTTGTAGTCGATTCTAAGCCTTGGTGAAGGATGTTGAGGAAAAATGTTATCCTTTTTCCTAACCGCTTAGTGGACGATGGCTTTCATCTGATGGCATTCAGACACTCCATTTGCTTCTCTTCTCAGCTTTGATTTGTGACAACCCTTCCCTGGTGGTCTAGTGGCTAGGATTCGGCGCTCTCACCGCCGCGGCCCGGGTTCGATTCCGGTCAGGGAAAAGCGCCTCTTTATTTTGAAGTGCCAACTTTCAAATCTTCACCTGTTGATACTGCTTCACTGATGTCAACATTCACTTTAAGGAACCGTAATGAAACTGCTGTAAGAGTCACATAAAATGGCCTTGTAAATATAAAAGCCCATGTAGGTCTTTGCAATTGTTTCTTCCTTTTTGCTGGCCTGGAGGGTGTTTTCCCAACTCGAAATCAGCCCAACACTTTCCCTGTTGTATTCCATTCTGCTTGAACAGTGAAGTGCTGAATCAATGTTCGACAGACTTCCAGGAAGAAAACGCAGAAAGCTCCATTCTTGGCCTACCCTTTCAACTTTACTTTTCCACAGCTTTTTCTATGGACTTGAATTTGGATCTCACAGAAGAGCAGGTCTTCTCCCTGGCTGTCTAGTGGCTGGTAACCGACACGCTCACTGCCACGGCCCAGGTTAGAAACCCCATTCAGAGAAACCTTGCTTGTAATTTTCTCAGACTCTTAAGCTTTTAGATCTTTAACTGCTCCTTGGCATTATGCTGTACATTTCAACAAAGGGATGGACTTGTGGCACATCCGTACCAACCTTACCTTAGTTCCCGCAGCTTGTAGTCGATTCTAAGCCTTGGTGAAGGATGTTGAGGAAAAATGTTATCCTTTTTCCTAACCGCTTAGTGGACGATGGCTTTCATCTGATGGCATTCAGACACTCCATTTGCTTCTCTTCTCAGCTTTGATTTGTGACAACCCTTCCCTGGTGGTCTAGTGGCTAGGATTCGAGCGCTCTCACCGCCGCGGCCCGGGTTCGATTCCCGGTCAGGGAAAAGCGCCTCTTTATTTTGAAGTGCCAACTTTCAAATCTTCACCTGTTGATACTGCTTCACTGATGTCAACATTCACTTTAAGGAACCGTAATGAAACTGCTGTAAGAGTCACATAAAATGGCCTTGTAAATATAAAAGCCCATGTAGGTCTTTGCAATTGTTTCTTCCTTTTGCTGGCCTGGAGGTGTTTTCCCAACTCAAAAATCAGCCCAACACTTTCCCTGTTGTATTCCATTCTGCTTGAACAGTGAAGTGCTGAATCAATGTTCGACAGACTTCCAGGAAGAAAACGCATGAAAGCTCCATTCTTGGCCTACCCTTTCAACTTTACTTTTCCACAGCTTTTTCTATGGACTTGAATTTGGATCTCACAGAAGAGCAGGTCTTCTCCCCTGGCTGTCTAGTGGCTGGTAACCGACACGCTCACTGCCACGGCCCAGGTTAGAAACCCCATTCAGAGAAACCTTGCTTGTAATTTTCTCAGACTCTTAAGCTTTTTAGATCTTTAACTGCTCCTTGGCATTATGCTGTACATTTCAACAAAGGGATGGACTTGTGGCACATCCGTACCAACCTTACCTTAGTTCCCGCAGCTTGTAGTCGATTCTAAGCCTTGGTGAAGGATGTTGAGGAAAAATGTTATCCTTTTTCCTAACCGCTTAGTGGACGATGGCTTTCATCTGATGGCATTCAGACACTCCATTTGCTTCTCTTCTCAGCTTTGATTTGTGACAACCCTTCCCTGGTGGTCTAGTGGCTAGGATTCGGCGCTCTCACCGCCGCGGCCGGGTTCGATTCCCGGTCAGGGAAAAGCGCCTCTTTATTTTGAAGTGCCAACTTTCAAATCTTCACCTGTTGATACTGCTTCACTGATGTCAACATTCACTTTAAGGAACCGTAATGAAACTGCTGTAAGAGTCACATAAAATGGCCTTGTAAATATAAAAGCCCATGTAGGTCTTTGCAATTGTTTCTTCCTTTTTGCTGGCCTGGAGGGTGTTTTCCCAACTCAGAAATCAGCCCAACACTTTCCCTGTTGTATTCCATTCTGCTTGAACAGTGAAGTGCTGAATCAATGTTCGGCAGACTTCCAGGAAGAAAACGCAGAAAGCTCCATTCTTGGCCTACCCTTTCAACTTTACTTTTCCACAGCTTTTTCTATGGACTTGAATTTGGATCTCACAGAAGAGCAGGTCTTCTCCCCTGGCTGTCTAGTGGCTGGTAACCGACACGCTCACTGCCACGGCCCAGGTTAGAAACCCCATTCAGAGAAACCTTGCTTGTAATTTTCTCAGACTCTTAAGCTTTTTAGATCTTTAACTGCTCCTTGGCATTATGCTGTACATTTCAACAAAGGGATGGACTTGTGGCACATCCGTACCAACCTTACCTTAGTTCCCGCAGCTTGTAGTCGATTCTAAGCCTTGGTGAAGGATGTTGAGGAAAAATGTTATCCTTTTTCCTAACCGCTTAGTGGACGATGGCTTTCATCTGATGGCATTCAGACACTCCATTTGCTTCTCTTCTCAGCTTTGATTTGTGACAACCCTTCCCTGGTGGTCTAGTGGCTAGGATTCGAGCGCTCTCACCGCCGCGGCCCGGGTTCGATTCCCGGTCAGGGAAAAGCGCCTCTTTATTTTGAAGTGCCAACTTTCAAATCTTCACCTGTTGATACTGCTTCACTGATGTCAACATTCACTTTAAGGAACCGTAATGAAACTGCTGTAAGAGTCACATAAAATGGCCTTGTAAATATAAAAGCCCATGTAGGTCTTTGCAATTGTTTCTTCCTTTTTGCTGGCCTGGAGGGTGTTTTCCCAACTCGAAATCAGCCCAACACTTTCCCTGTTGTATTCCATTCTGCTTGAACAGTGAAGTGCTGAATCAATGTTCGGCAGACTTCCAGGAAGAAAAACGCAGAAAGCTCCATTCTTGGCCTACCCTTTCAACTTTACTTTTCCACAGCTTTTTCTATGGACTTGAATTTGGATCTCACAGAAGAGCAGGTCTTCTCCCCTGGCTGTCTAGTGGCTGGTAACCGACACGCTCACTGCCACGGCCCAGGTTAGAAACCCCATTCAGAGAAACCTTGCTTGTAATTTTCTCAGACTCTTAAGCTTTTTAGATCTTTAACTGCTCCTTGGCATTATGCTGTACATTTCAACAAAGGGATGGACTTGTGGCACATCCGTACCAACCTTACCTTAGTTCCCGCAGCTTGTAGTCGATTCTAAGCCTTGGTGAAGGATGTTGAGGAAAAATGTTATCCTTTTTCCTAACCGCTTAGTGGACGATGGCTTTCATCTGATGGCATTCAGACACTCCATTTGCTTCTCTTCTCAGCTTTGATTTGTGACAACCCTTCCCTGGTGGTCTAGTGGCTAGGATTCGGCGCTCTCACCGCCGCGGCCGGGTTCGATTCGGTCAGGGAAAAGCGCCTCTTTATTTTGAAGTGCCAACTTTCAAATCTTCACCTGTTGATACTGCTTCACTGATGTCAACATTCACTTTAAGGAACCGTAATGAAACTGCTGTAAGAGTCACATAAAATGGCCTTGTAAATATAAAAGCCCATGTAGGTCTTTGCAATTGTTTCTTCCTTTTTGCTGGCCTGGAGGGTGTTTTCCCAACTCGAAATCAGCCCAACACTTTCCCTGTTGTATTCCATTCTGCTTGAACAGTGAAGTGCTGAATCAATGTTCGGCAGACTTCCAGGAAGAAAACGCAGAAAGCTCCATTCTTGGCCTACCCTTTCAACTTTACTTTTCCACAGCTTTTTCTATGGACTTGAATTTGGATCTCACAGAAGAGCAGGTCTTCTCCCCTGGCTGTCTAGTGGCTGGTAACCGACACGCTCACTGCCACGGCCCAGGTTAGAAACCCCATTCAGAGAAACCTTGCTTGTAATTTTCTCAGACTCTTAAGCTTTTTAGATCTTTAACTGCTCCTTGGCATTATGCTGTACATTTCAACAAAGAGATGGACTTGTGGCACATCCGTACCAACCTTACCTTAGTTCCCGCAGCTTGTAGTCGATTCTAAGCCTTGGTGAAGGATGTTGAGGAAAAATGTTATCCTTTTTCCTAACCGCTTAGTGGACGATGGCTTTCATCTGATGGCATTCAGACACTCCATTTGCTTCTCTTCTCAGCTTTGATTTGTGACAACCCTTCCCTGGTGGTCTAGTGGCTAGGATTCGGCGCTCTCACCGCCGCGGCCCGGGTTCGATTCCCGGTCAGGGAAAAGCGCCTCTTTATTTTGAAGTGCCAACTTTCAAATCTTCACCTGTTGATACTGCTTCACTGATGTCAACATTCACTTTAAGGAACCGTAATGAAACTGCTGTAAGAGTCACATAAAATGGCCTTGTAAATATAAAAGCCCATGTAGGTCTTTGCAATTGTTTCTTCCTTTTTGCTGGCCTGGAGGGTGTTTTCCCAACTCGAAATCAGCCCAACACTTTCCCTGTTGTATTCCATTCTGCTTGAACAGTGAAGTGCTGAATCAATGTTCGGCAGACTTCCAGGAAGAAAACGCAGAAAGCTCCATTCTTGGCCTACCCTTTCAACTTTACTTTTCCACAGCTTTTTCTATGGACTTGAATTTGGATCTCACAGAAGAGCAGGTCTTCTCCCTGGCTGTCTAGTGGCTGGTAACCGACACGCTCACTGCCACGGCCCAGGTTAGAAACCCCATTCAGAGAAACCTTGCTTGTAATTTTCTCAGACTCTTAAGCTTTTTAGATCTTTAACTGCTCCTTGGCATTATGCTGTACATTTCAACAAAGGGATGGACTTGTGGCACATCCGTACCAACCTTACCTTAGTTCCCGCAGCTTGTAGTCGATTCTAAGCCTTGGTGAAGGATGTTGAGGAAAAATGTTATCCTTTTTCCTAACCGCTTAGTGGACGATGGCTTTCATCTGATGGCATTCAGACACTCCATTTGCTTCTCTTCTCAGCTTTGATTTGTGACAACCCTTCCCTGGTGGTCTAGTGGCTAGGATTCGGCGCTCTCACCGCCGCGGCCCGGGTTCGATTCCCGGTCAGGGAAAAGCGCCTCTTTATTTTGAAGTGCCAACTTTCAAATCTTCACCTGTTGATACTGCTTCACTGATGTCAACATTCACTTTAAGGAACCGTAATGAAACTGCTGTAAGAGTCACATAAAATGGCCTTGTAAATATAAAAGCCCATGTAGGTCTTTGCAATTGTTTCTTCCTTTTTGCTGGCCTGGAGGGTGTTTTCCCAACTCGAAATCAGCCCAACACTTTCCCTGTTGTATTCCATTCTGCTTGAACAGTGAAGTGCTGAATCAATGTTCGGCAGACTTCCAGGAAGAAAAACGCAGAAAGCTCCATTCTTGGCCTACCCTTTCAACTTTACTTTTCCACAGCTTTTTCTATGGACTTGAATTTGGATCTCACAGAAGAGCAGGTCTTCTCCCCTGGCTGTCTAGTGGCTGGTAACCGACACGCTCACTGCCACGGCCCAGGTTAGAAACCCCATTCAGAGAAACCTTGCTTGTAATTTTCTCAGACTCTTAAGCTTTTTAGATCTTTAACTGCTCCTTGGCATTATGCTGTACATTTCAACAAAGGGATGGACTTGTGGCACATCCGTACCAACCTTACCTTAGTTCCCGCAGCTTGTAGTCGATTCTAAGCCTTGGTGAAGGATGTTGAGGAAAAATGTTATCCTTTTTCCTAACCGCTTAGTGGACGATGGCTTTCATCTGATGGCATTCAGACACTCCATTTGCTTCTCTTCTCAGCTTTGATTTGTGACAACCCTTCCCTGGTGGTCTAGTGGCTAGGATTCGGCGCTCTCACCGCCGCGGCCCGGGTTCGATTCCCGGTCAGGGAAAAGCGCCTCTTTATTTTGAAGTGCCAACTTTCAAATCTTCACCTGTTGATACTGCTTCACTGATGTCAACATTCACTTTAAGGAACCGTAATGAAACTGCTGTAAGAGTCACATAAAATGGCCTTGTAAATATAAAAGCCCATGTAGGTCTTTGCAATTGTTTCTTCCTTTTTGCTGGCCTGGAGGGTGTTTTCCCAACTCGAAATCAGCCCAACACTTTCCCTGTTGTATTCCATTCTGCTTGAACAGTGAAGTGCTGAATCAATGTTCGGCAGACTTCCAGGAAGAAAAACGCAGAAAGCTCCATTCTTGGCCTACCCTTTCAACTTTACTTTTCCACAGCTTTTTCTATGGACTTGAATTTGGATCTCACAGAAGAGCAGGTCTTCTCCCTGGCTGTCTAGTGGCTGGTAACCGACACGCTCACTGCCACGGCCCAGGTTAGAAACCCCATTCAGAGAAACCTTGCTTGTAATTTTCTCAGACTCTTAAGCTTTTAGATCTTTAACTGCTCCTTGGCATTATGCTGTACATTTCAACAAAGGGATGGACTTGTGGCACATCCGTACCAACCTTACCTTAGTTCCCGCAGCTTGTAGTCGATTCTAAGCCTTGGTGAAGGATGTTGAGGAAAAATGTTATCCTTTTTCCTAACCGCTTAGTGGACGATGGCTTTCATCTGATGGCATTCAGACACTCCATTTGCTTCTCTTCTCAGCTTTGATTTGTGACAACCCTTCCCTGGTGGTCTAGTGGCTAGGATTCGGCGCTCTCACCGCCGCGGCCCGGGTTCGATTCCCGGTCAGGGAAAAGCGCCTCTTTATTTTGAAGTGCCAACTTTCAAATCTTCACCTGTTGATACTGCTTCACTGATGTCAACATTCACTTTAAGGAACCGTAATGAAACTGCTGTAAGAGTCACATAAAATGGCCTTGTAAATATAAAAGCCCATGTAGGTCTTTGCAATTGTTTCTTCCTTTTTGCTGGCCTGGAGGGTGTTTTCCCAACTCGAAATCAGCCCAACACTTTCCCTGTTGTATTCCATTCTGCTTGAACAGTGAAGTGCTGAATCAATGTTCGGCAGACTTCCAGGAAGAAAACGCAGAAAGCTCCATTCTTGGCCTACCCTTTCAACTTTACTTTTCCACAGCTTTTTCTATGGACTTGAATTTGGATCTCACAGAAGAGCAGGTCTTCTCCCTGGCTGTCTAGTGGCTGGTAACCGACACGCTCACTGCCACGGCCCAGGTTAGAAACCCCATTCAGAGAAACCTTGCTTGTAATTTTCTCAGACTCTTAAGCTTTTTAGATCTTTAACTGCTCCTTGGCATTATGCTGTACATTTCAACAAAGGGATGGACTTGTGGCACATCCGTACCAACCTTACCTTAGTTCCCGCAGCTTGTAGTCGATTCTAAGCCTTGGTGAAGGATGTTGAGGAAAAATGTTATCCTTTTTCCTAACCGCTTAGTGGACGATGGCTTTCATCTGATGGCATT
Source organism: Bufotes viridis (assembly GCA_033119425.1). Lineage (NCBI taxonomy): Eukaryota > Metazoa > Chordata > Amphibia > Anura > Bufonidae > Bufotes > Bufotes viridis. The sequence continues at coordinate 28,865 of JAKVIS010000378.1, forward strand.
CAGACACTCCATTTGCTTCTCTTCTCAGCTTTGATTTGTGACAACCCTTCCCTGGTGGTCTAGTGGCTAGGATTCGGCGCTCTCACCGCCGCGGCCCGGGTTCGATTCCCGGTCAGGGAAAAGCGCCTCTTTATTTTGAAGTGCCAACTTTCAAATCTTCACCTGTTGATACTGCTTCACTGATGTCAACATTCACTTTAAGGAACCGTAATGAAACTGCTGTAAGAGTCACATAAAATGGCCTTGTAAATATAAAAGCCCATGTAGGTCTTTGCAATTGTTTCTTCCTTTTTGCTGGCCTGGAGGGTGTTTTCCCAACTCGAAATCAGCCCAACACTTTCCCTGTTGTATTCCATTCTGCTTGAACAGTGAAGTGCTGAATCAATGTTCGGCAGACTTCCAGGAAGAAAAACGCAGAAAGCTCCATTCTTGGCCTACCCTTTCAACTTTACTTTTCCACAGCTTTTTCTATGGACTTGAATTTGGATCTCACAGAAGAGCAGGTCTTCTCCCCTGGCTGTCTAGTGGCTGGTAACCGACACGCTCACTGCCACGGCCCAGGTTAGAAACCCCATTCAGAGAAACCTTGCTTGTAATTTTCTCAGACTCTTAAGCTTTTTAGATCTTTAACTGCTCCTTGGCATTATGCTGTACATTTCAACAAAGGGATGGACTTGTGGCACATCCGTACCAACCTTACCTTAGTTCCCGCAGCTTGTAGTCGATTCTAAGCCTTGGTGAAGGATGTTGAGGAAAAATGTTATCCTTTTTCCTAACCGCTTAGTGGACGATGGCTTTCATCTGATGGCATTCAGACACTCCATTTGCTTCTCTTCTCAGCTTTGATTTGTGACAACCCTTCCCTGGTGGTCTAGTGGCTAGGATTCGGCGCTCTCACCGCCGCGGCCCGGGTTCGATTCCCGGTCAGGGAAAAGCGCCTCTTTATTTTGAAGTGCCAACTTTCAAATCTTCACCTGTTGATACTGCTTCACTGATGTCAACATTCACTTTAAGGAACCGTAATGAAACTGCTGTAAGAGTCACATAAAATGGCCTTGTAAATATAAAAGCCCATGTAGGTCTTTGCAATTGTTTCTTCCTTTTTGCTGGCCTGGAGGGTGTTTTCCCAACTCGAAATCAGCCCAACACTTTCCCTGTTGTATTCCATTCTGCTTGAACAGTGAAGTGCTGAATCAATGTTCGGCAGACTTCCAGGAAGAAAAACGCAGAAAGCTCCATTCTTGGCCTACCCTTTCAACTTTACTTTTCCACAGCTTTTTCTATGGACTTGAATTTGGATCTCACAGAAGAGCAGGTCTTCTCCCTGGCTGTCTAGTGGCTGGTAACCGACACGCTCACTGCCACGGCCCAGGTTAGAAACCCCATTCAGAGAAACCTTGCTTGTAATTTTCTCAGACTCTTAAGCTTTTTAGATCTTTAACTGCTCCTTGGCATTATGCTGTACATTTCAACAAAGGGATGGACTTGTGGCACATCCGTACCAACCTTACCTTAGTTCCCGCAGCTTGTAGTCGATTCTAAGCCTTGGTGAAGGATGTTGAGGAAAAATGTTATCCTTTTTCCTAACCGCTTAGTGGACGATGGCTTTCATCTGATGGCATTCAGACACTCCATTTGCTTCTCTTCTCAGCTTTGATTTGTGACAACCCTTCCCTGGTGGTCTAGTGGCTAGGATTCGGCGCTCTCACCGCCGCGGCCCGGGTTCGATTCCCGGTCAGGGAAAAGCGCCTCTTTATTTTGAAGTGCCAACTTTCAAATCTTCACCTGTTGATACTGCTTCACTGATGTCAACATTCACTTTAAGGAACCGTAATGAAACTGCTGTAAGAGTCACATAAAATGGCCTTGTAAATATAAAAGCCCATGTAGGTCTTTGCAATTGTTTCTTCCTTTTTGCTGGCCTGGAGGGTGTTTTCCCAACTCGAAATCAGCCCAACACTTTCCCTGTTGTATTCCATTCTGCTTGAACAGTGAAGTGCTGAATCAATGTTCGGCAGACTTCCAGGAAGAAAAACGCAGAAAGCTCCATTCTTGGCCTACCCTTTCAACTTTACTTTTCCACAGCTTTTTCTATGGACTTGAATTTGGATCTCACAGAAGAGCAGGTCTTCTCCCCTGGCTGTCTAGTGGCTGGTAACCGACACGCTCACTGCCACGGCCCAGGTTAGAAACCCCATTCAGAGAAACCTTGCTTGTAATTTTCTCAGACTCTTAAGCTTTTTAGATCTTTAACTGCTCCTTGGCATTATGCTGTACATTTCAACAAAGGGATGGACTTGTGGCACATCCGTACCAACCTTACCTTAGTTCCCGCAGCTTGTAGTCGATTCTAAGCCTTGGTGAAGGATGTTGAGGAAAAATGTTATCCTTTTTCCTAACCGCTTAGTGGACGATGGCTTTCATCTGATGGCATTCAGACACTCCATTTGCTTCTCTTCTCAGCTTTGATTTGTGACAACCCTTCCCTGGTGGTCTAGTGGCTAGGATTCGGCGCTCTCACCGCCGCGGCCCGGGTTCGATTCCCGGTCAGGGAAAAGCGCCTCTTTATTTTGAAGTGCCAACTTTCAAATCTTCACCTGTTGATACTGCTTCACTGATGTCAACATTCACTTTAAGGAACCGTAATGAAACTGCTGTAAGAGTCACATAAAATGGCCTTGTAAATATAAAAGCCCATGTAGGTCTTTGCAATTGTTTCTTCCTTTTTGCTGGCCTGGAGGGTGTTTTCCCAACTCGAAATCAGCCCAACACTTTCCCTGTTGTATTCCATTCTGCTTGAACAGTGAAGTGCTGAATCAATGTTCGGCAGACTTCCAGGAAGAAAACGCAGAAAGCTCCATTCTTGGCCTACCCTTTCAACTTTACTTTTCCACAGCTTTTTCTATGGACTTGAATTTGGATCTCACAGAAGAGCAGGTCTTCTCCCCTGGCTGTCTAGTGGCTGGTAACCGACACGCTCACTGCCACGGCCCAGGTTAGAAACCCCATTCAGAGAAACCTTGCTTGTAATTTTCTCAGACTCTTAAGCTTTTTAGATCTTTAACTGCTCCTTGGCATTATGCTGTACATTTCAACAAAGGGATGGACTTGTGGCACATCCGTACCAACCTTACCTTAGTTCCCGCAGCTTGTAGTCGATTCTAAGCCTTGGTGAAGGATGTTGAGGAAAAATGTTATCCTTTTTCCTAACCGCTTAGTGGACGATGGCTTTCATCTGATGGCATTCAGACACTCCATTTGCTTCTCTTCTCAGCTTTGATTTGTGACAACCCTTCCCTGGTGGTCTAGTGGCTAGGATTCGGCGCTCTCACCGCCGCGGCCCGGGTTCGATTCCCGGTCAGGGAAAAGCGCCTCTTTATTTTGAAGTGCCAACTTTCAAATCTTCACCTGTTGATACTGCTTCACTGATGTCAACATTCACTTTAAGGAACCGTAATGAAACTGCTGTAAGAGTCACATAAAATGGCCTTGTAAATATAAAAGCCCATGTAGGTCTTTGCAATTGTTTCTTCCTTTTTGCTGGCCTGGAGGGTGTTTTCCCAACTCGAAATCAGCCCAACACTTTCCCTGTTGTATTCCATTCTGCTTGAACAGTGAAGTGCTGAATCAATGTTCGGCAGACTTCCAGGAAGAAAACGCAGAAAGCTCCATTCTTGGCCTACCCTTTCAACTTTACTTTTCCACAGCTTTTTCTATGGACTTGAATTTGGATCTCACAGAAGAGCAGGTCTTCTCCCTGGCTGTCTAGTGGCTGGTAACCGACACGCTCACTGCCACGGCCCAGGTTAGAAACCCCATTCAGAGAAACCTTGCTTGTAATTTTCTCAGACTCTTAAGCTTTTTAGATCTTTAACTGCTCCTTGGCATTATGCTGTACATTTCAACAAAGGGATGGACTTGTGGCACATCCGTACCAACCTTACCTTAGTTCCCGCAGCTTGTAGTCGATTCTAAGCCTTGGTGAAGGATGTTGAGGAAAAATGTTATCCTTTTTCCTAACCGCTTAGTGGACGATGGCTTTCATCTGATGGCATTCAGACACTCCATTTGCTTCTCTTCTCAGCTTTGATTTGTGACAACCCTTCCCTGGTGGTCTAGTGGCTAGGATTCGGCGCTCTCACCGCCGCGGCCCGGGTTCGATTCCCGGTCAGGGAAAAGCGCCTCTTTATTTTGAAGTGCCAACTTTCAAATCTTCACCTGTTGATACTGCTTCACTGATGTCAACATTCACTTTAAGGAACCGTAATGAAACTGCTGTAAGAGTCACATAAAATGGCCTTGTAAATATAAAAGCCCATGTAGGTCTTTGCAATTGTTTCTTCCTTTTTGCTGGCCTGGAGGGTGTTTTCCCAACTCGAAATCAGCCCAACACTTTCCCTGTTGTATTCCATTCTGCTTGAACAGTGAAGTGCTGAATCAATGTTCGGCAGACTTCCAGGAAGAAAACGCAGAAAGCTCCATTCTTGGCCTACCCTTTCAACTTTACTTTTCCACAGCTTTTTCTATGGACTTGAATTTGGATCTCACAGAAGAGCAGGTCTTCTCCCCTGGCTGTCTAGTGGCTGGTAACCGACACGCTCACTGCCACGGCCCAGGTTAGAAACCCCATTCAGAGAAACCTTGCTTGTAATTTTCTCAGACTCTTAAGCTTTTTAGATCTTTAACTGCTCCTTGGCATTATGCTGTACATTTCAACAAAGGGATGGACTTGTGGCACATCCGTACCAACCTTACCTTAGTTCCCGCAGCTTGTAGTCGATTCTAAGCCTTGGTGAAGGATGTTGAGGAAAAATGTTATCCTTTTTCCTAACCGCTTAGTGGACGATGGCTTTCATCTGATGGCATTCAGACACTCCATTTGCTTCTCTTCTCAGCTTTGATTTGTGACAACCCTTCCCTGGTGGTCTAGTGGCTAGGATTCGGCGCTCTCACCGCCGCGGCCCGGGTTCGATTCCCGGTCAGGGAAAAGCGCCTCTTTATTTTGAAGTGCCAACTTTCAAATCTTCACCTGTTGATACTGCTTCACTGATGTCAACATTCACTTTAAGGAACCGTAATGAAACTGCTGTAAGAGTCACATAAAATGGCCTTGTAAATATAAAAGCCCATGTAGGTCTTTGCAATTGTTTCTTCCTTTTTGCTGGCCTGGAGGGTGTTTTCCCAACTCGAAATCAGCCCAACACTTTCCCTGTTGTATTCCATTCTGCTTGAACAGTGAAGTGCTGAATCAATGTTCGGCAGACTTCCAGGAAGAAAACGCAGAAAGCTCCATTCTTGGCCTACCCTTTCAACTTTACTTTTCCACAGCTTTTTCTATGGACTTGAATTTGGATCTCACAGAAGAGCAGGTCTTCTCCCCTGGCTGTCTAGTGGCTGGTAACCGACACGCTCACTGCCACGGCCCAGGTTAGAAACCCCATTCAGAGAAACCTTGCTTGTAATTTTCTCAGACTCTTAAGCTTTTTAGATCTTTAACTGCTCCTTGGCATTATGCTGTACATTTCAACAAAGGGATGGACTTGTGGCACATCCGTACCAACCTTACCTTAGTTCCCGCAGCTTGTAGTCGATTCTAAGCCTTGGTGAAGGATGTTGAGGAAAAATGTTATCCTTTTTCCTAACCGCTTAGTGGACGATGGCTTTCATCTGATGGCATTCAGACACTCCATTTGCTTCTCTTCTCAGCTTTGATTTGTGACAACCCTTCCCTGGTGGTCTAGTGGCTAGGATTCGGCGCTCTCACCGCCGCGGCCCGGGTTCGATTCCCGGTCAGGGAAAAGCGCCTCTTTATTTTGAAGTGCCAACTTTCAAATCTTCACCTGTTGATACTGCTTCACTGATGTCAACATTCACTTTAAGGAACCGTAATGAAACTGCTGTAAGAGTCACATAAAATGGCCTTGTAAATATAAAAGCCCATGTAGGTCTTTGCAATTGTTTCTTCCTTTTTGCTGGCCTGGAGGGTGTTTTCCCAACTCGAAATCAGCCCAACACTTTCCCTGTTGTATTCCATTCTGCTTGAACAGTGAAGTGCTGAATCAATGTTCGGCAGACTTCCAGGAAGAAAACGCAGAAAGCTCCATTCTTGGCCTACCCTTTCAACTTTACTTTTCCACAGCTTTTTCTATGGACTTGAATTTGGATCTCACAGAAGAGCAGGTCTTCTCCCCTGGCTGTCTAGTGGCTGGTAACCGACACGCTCACTGCCACGGCCCAGGTTAGAAACCCCATTCAGAGAAACCTTGCTTGTAATTTTCTCAGACTCTTAAGCTTTTTAGATCTTTAACTGCTCCTTGGCATTATGCTGTACATTTCAACAAAGGGATGGACTTGTGGCACATCCGTACCAACCTTACCTTAGTTCCCGCAGCTTGTAGTCGATTCTAAGCCTTGGTGAAGGATGTTGAGGAAAAATGTTATCCTTTTTCCTAACCGCTTAGTGGACGATGGCTTTCATCTGATGGCATTCAGACACTCCATTTGCTTCTCTTCTCAGCTTTGATTTGTGACAACCCTTCCCTGGTGGTCTAGTGGCTAGGATTCGGCGCTCTCACCGCCGCGGCCCGGGTTCGATTCCCGGTCAGGGAAAAGCGCCTCTTTATTTTGAAGTGCCAACTTTCAAATCTTCACCTGTTGATACTGCTTCACTGATGTCAACATTCACTTTAAGGAACCGTAATGAAACTGCTGTAAGAGTCACATAAAATGGCCTTGTAAATATAAAAGCCCATGTAGGTCTTTGCAATTGTTTCTTCCTTTTTGCTGGCCTGGAGGGTGTTTTCCCAACTCGAAATCAGCCCAACACTTTCCCTGTTGTATTCCATTCTGCTTGAACAGTGAAGTGCTGAATCAATGTTCGGCAGACTTCCAGGAAGAAAACGCAGAAAGCTCCATTCTTGGCCTACCCTTTCAACTTTACTTTTCCACAGCTTTTTCTATGGACTTGAATTTGGATCTCACAGAAGAGCAGGTCTTCTCCCCTGGCTGTCTAGTGGCTGGTAACCGACACGCTCACTGCCACGGCCCAGGTTAGAAACCCCATTCAGAGAAACCTTGCTTGTAATTTTCTCAGACTCTTAAGCTTTTTAGATCTTTAACTGCTCCTTGGCATTATGCTGTACATTTCAACAAAGGGATGGACTTGTGGCACATCCGTACCAACCTTACCTTAGTTCCCGCAGCTTGTAGTCGATTCTAAGCCTTGGTGAAGGATGTTGAGGAAAAATGTTATCCTTTTTCCTAACCGCTTAGTGGACGATGGCTTTCATCTGATGGCATTCAGACACTCCATTTGCTTCTCTTCTCAGCTTTGATTTGTGACAACCCTTCCCTGGTGGTCTAGTGGCTAGGATTCGGCGCTCTCACCGCCGCGGCCCGGGTTCGATTCCCGGTCAGGGAAAAGCGCCTCTTTATTTTGAAGTGCCAACTTTCAAATCTTCACCTGTTGATACTGCTTCACTGATGTCAACATTCACTTTAAGGAACCGTAATGAAACTGCTGTAAGAGTCACATAAAATGGCCTTGTAAATATAAAAGCCCATGTAGGTCTTTGCAATTGTTTCTTCCTTTTGCTGGCCTGGAGGGTGTTTTCCCAACTCGAAATCAGCCCAACACTTTCCCTGTTGTATTCCATTCTGCTTGAACAGTGAAGTGCTGAATCAATGTTCGGCAGACTTCCAGGAAGAAAAACGCAGAAAGCTCCATTCTTGGCCTACCCTTTCAACTTTACTTTTCCACAGCTTTTTCTATGGACTTGAATTTGGATCTCACAGAAGAGCAGGTCTTCTCCCCTGGCTGTCTAGTGGCTGGTAACCGACACGCTCACTGCCACGGCCCAGGTTAGAAACCCCATTCAGAGAAACCTTGCTTGTAATTTTCTCAGACTCTTAAGCTTTTTAGATCTTTAACTGCTCCTTGGCATTATGCTGTACATTTCAACAAAGGGATGGACTTGTGGCACATCCGTACCAACCTTACCTTAGTTCCCGCAGCTTGTAGTCGATTCTAAGCCTTGGTGAAGGATGTTGAGGAAAAATGTTATCCTTTTTCCTAACCGCTTAGTGGACGATGGCTTTCATCTGATGGCATTCAGACACTCCATTTGCTTCTCTTCTCAGCTTTGATTTGTGACAACCCTTCCCTGGTGGTCTAGTGGCTAGGATTCGGCGCTCTCACCGCCGCGGCCCGGGTTCGATTCCCGGTCAGGGAAAAGCGCCTCTTTATTTTGAAGTGCCAACTTTCAAATCTTCACCTGTTGATACTGCTTCACTGATGTCAACATTCACTTTAAGGAACCGTAATGAAACTGCTGTAAGAGTCACATAAAATGGCCTTGTAAATATAAAAGCCCATGTAGGTCTTTGCAATTGTTTCTTCCTTTTTGCTGGCCTGGAGGGTGTTTTCCCAACTCGAAATCAGCCCAACACTTTCCCTGTTGTATTCCATTCTGCTTGAACAGTGAAGTGCTGAATCAATGTTCGGCAGACTTCCAGGAAGAAAACGCAGAAAGCTCCATTCTTGGCCTACCCTTTCAACTTTACTTTTCCACAGCTTTTTCTATGGACTTGAATTTGGATCTCACAGAAGAGCAGGTCTTCTCCCCTGGCTGTCTAGTGGCTGGTAACCGACACGCTCACTGCCACGGCCCAGGTTAGAAACCCCATTCAGAGAAACCTTGCTTGTAATTTTCTCAGACTCTTAAGCTTTTTAGATCTTTAACTGCTCCTTGGCATTATGCTGTACATTTCAACAAAGGGATGGACTTGTGGCACATCCGTACCAACCTTACCTTAGTTCCCGCAGCTTGTAGTCGATTCTAAGCCTTGGTGAAGGATGTTGAGGAAAAATGTTATCCTTTTTCCTAACCGCTTAGTGGACGATGGCTTTCATCTGATGGCATTCAGACACTCCATTTGCTTCTCTTCTCAGCTTTGATTTGTGACAACCCTTCCCTGGTGGTCTAGTGGCTAGGATTCGGCGCTCTCACCGCCGCGGCCCGGGTTCGATTCCCGGTCAGGGAAAAGCGCCTCTTTATTTTGAAGTGCCAACTTTCAAATCTTCACCTGTTGATACTGCTTCACTGATGTCAACATTCACTTTAAGGAACCGTAATGAAACTGCTGTAAGAGTCACATAAAATGGCCTTGTAAATATAAAAGCCCATGTAGGTCTTTGCAATTGTTTCTTCCTTTTTGCTGGCCTGGAGGGTGTTTTCCCAACTCGAAATCAGCCCAACACTTTCCCTGTTGTATTCCATTCTGCTTGAACAGTGAAGTGCTGAATCAATGTTCGGCAGACTTCCAGGAAGAAAACGCAGAAAGCTCCATTCTTGGCCTACCCTTTCAACTTTACTTTTCCACAGCTTTTTCTATGGACTTGAATTTGGATCTCACAGAAGAGCAGGTCTTCTCCCCTGGCTGTCTAGTGGCTGGTAACCGACACGCTCACTGCCACGGCCCAGGTTAGAAACCCCATTCAGAGAAACCTTGCTTGTAATTTTCTCAGACTCTTAAGCTTTTTAGATCTTTAACTGCTCCTTGGCATTATGCTGTACATTTCAACAAAGGGATGGACTTGTGGCACATCCGTACCAACCTTACCTTAGTTCCCGCAGCTTGTAGTCGATTCTAAGCCTTGGTGAAGGATGTTGAGGAAAAATGTTATCCTTTTTCCTAACCGCTTAGTGGACGATGGCTTTCATCTGATGGCATTCAGACACTCCATTTGCTTCTCTTCTCAGCTTTGATTTGTGACAACCCTTCCCTGGTGGTCTAGTGGCTAGGATTCGGCGCTCTCACCGCCGCGGCCCGGGTTCGATTCCCGGTCAGGGAAAAGCGCCTCTTTATTTTGAAGTGCCAACTTTCAAATCTTCACCTGTTGATACTGCTTCACTGATGTCAACATTCACTTTAAGGAACCGTAATGAAACTGCTGTAAGAGTCACATAAAATGGCCTTGTAAATATAAAAGCCCATGTAGGTCTTTGCAATTGTTTCTTCCTTTTGCTGGCCTGGAGGGTGTTTTCCCAACTCGAAATCAGCCCAACACTTTCCCTGTTGTATTCCATTCTGCTTGAACAGTGAAGTGCTGAATCAATGTTCGGCAGACTTCCAGGAAGAAAACGCAGAAAGCTCCATTCTTGGCCTACCCTTTCAACTTTACTTTTCCACAGCTTTTTCTATGGACTTGAATTTGGATCTCACAGAAGAGCAGGTCTTCTCCCCTGGCTGTCTAGTGGCTGGTAACCGACACGCTCACTGCCACGGCCCAGGTTAGAAACCCCATTCAGAGAAACCTTGCTTGTAATTTTCTCAGACTCTTAAGCTTTTTAGATCTTTAACTGCTCCTTGGCATTATGCTGTACATTTCAACAAAGGGATGGACTTGTGGCACATCCGTACCAACCTTACCTTAGTTCCCGCAGCTTGTAGTCGATTCTAAGCCTTGGTGAAGGATGTTGAGGAAAAATGTTATCCTTTTTCCTAACCGCTTAGTGGACGATGGCTTTCATCTGATGGCATTCAGACACTCCATTTGCTTCTCTTCTCAGCTTTGATTTGTGACAACCCTTCCCTGGTGGTCTAGTGGCTAGGATTCGGCGCTCTCACCGCCGCGGCCCGGGTTCGATTCCCGGTCAGGGAAAAGCGCCTCTTTATTTTGAAGTGCCAACTTTCAAATCTTCACCTGTTGATACTGCTTCACTGATGTCAACATTCACTTTAAGGAACCGTAATGAAACTGCTGTAAGAGTCACATAAAATGGCCTTGTAAATATAAAAGCCCATGTAGGTCTTTGCAATTGTTTCTTCCTTTTTGCTGGCCTGGAGGGTGTTTTCCCAACTCGAAATCAGCCCAACACTTTCCCTGTTGTATTCCATTCTGCTTGAACAGTGAAGTGCTGAATCAATGTTCGGCAGACTTCCAGGAAGAAAACGCAGAAAGCTCCATTCTTGGCCTACCCTTTCAACTTTACTTTTCCACAGCTTTTTCTATGGACTTGAATTTGGATCTCACAGAAGAGCAGGTCTTCTCCCCTGGCTGTCTAGTGGCTGGTAACCGACACGCTCACTGCCACGGCCCAGGTTAGAAACCCCATTCAGAGAAACCTTGCTTGTAATTTTCTCAGACTCTTAAGCTTTTTAGATCTTTAACTGCTCCTTGGCATTATGCTGTACATTTCAACAAAGGGATGGACTTGTGGCACATCCGTACCAACCTTACCTTAGTTCCCGCAGCTTGTAGTCGATTCTAAGCCTTGGTGAAGGATGTTGAGGAAAAATGTTATCCTTTTTCCTAACCGCTTAGTGGACGATGGCTTTCATCTGATGGCATTCAGACACTCCATTTGCTTCTCTTCTCAGCTTTGATTTGTGACAACCCTTCCCTGGTGGTCTAGTGGCTAGGATTCGGCGCTCTCACCGCCGCGGCCCGGGTTCGATTCCCGGTCAGGGAAAAGCGCCTCTTTATTTTGAAGTGCCAACTTTCAAATCTTCACCTGTTGATACTGCTTCACTGATGTCAACATTCACTTTAAGGAACCGTAATGAAACTGCTGTAAGAGTCACATAAAATGGCCTTGTAAATATAAAAGCCCATGTAGGTCTTTGCAATTGTTTCTTCCTTTTTGCTGGCCTGGAGGGTGTTTTCCCAACTCGAAATCAGCCCAACACTTTCCCTGTTGTATTCCATTCTGCTTGAACAGTGAAGTGCTGAATCAATGTTCGGCAGACTTCCAGGAAGAAAACGCAGAAAGCTCCATTCTTGGCCTACCCTTTCAACTTTACTTTTCCACAGCTTTTTCTATGGACTTGAATTTGGATCTCACAGAAGAGCAGGTCTTCTCCCCTGGCTGTCTAGTGGCTGGTAACCGACACGCTCACTGCCACGGCCCAGGTTAGAAACCCCATTCAGAGAAACCTTGCTTGTAATTTTCTCAGACTCTTAAGCTTTTTAGATCTTTAACTGCTCCTTGGCATTATGCTGTACATTTCAACAAAGGGATGGACTTGTGGCACATCCGTACCAACCTTACCTTAGTTCCCGCAGCTTGTAGTCGATTCTAAGCCTTGGTGAAGGATGTTGAGGAAAAATGTTATCCTTTTTCCTAACCGCTTAGTGGACGATGGCTTTCATCTGATGGCATTCAGACACTCCATTTGCTTCTCTTCTCAGCTTTGATTTGTGACAACCCTTCCCTGGTGGTCTAGTGGCTAGGATTCGGCGCTCTCACCGCCGCGGCCCGGGTTCGATTCCCGGTCAGGGAAAAGCGCCTCTTTATTTTGAAGTGCCAACTTTCAAATCTTCACCTGTTGATACTGCTTCACTGATGTCAACATTCACTTTAAGGAACCGTAATGAAACTGCTGTAAGAGTCACATAAAATGGCCTTGTAAATATAAAAGCCCATGTAGGTCTTTGCAATTGTTTCTTCCTTTTTGCTGGCCTGGAGGGTGTTTTCCCAACTCGAAATCAGCCCAACACTTTCCCTGTTGTATTCCATTCTGCTTGAACAGTGAAGTGCTGAATCAATGTTCGGCAGACTTCCAGGAAGAAAACGCATGAAAGCTCCATTCTTGGCCTACCCTTTCAACTTTACTTTTCCACAGCTTTTTCTATGGACTTGAATTTGGATCTCACAGAAGAGCAGGTCTTCTCCCCTGGCTGTCTAGTGGCTGGTAACCGACACGCTCACTGCCACGGCCCAGGTTAGAAACCCCATTCAGAGAAACCTTGCTTGTAATTTTCTCAGACTCTTAAGCTTTTTAGATCTTTAACTGCTCCTTGGCATTATGCTGTACATTTCAACAAAGGGATGGACTTGTGGCACATCCGTACCAACCTTACCTTAGTTCCCGCAGCTTGTAGTCGATTCTAAGCCTTGGTGAAGGATGTTGAGGAAAAATGTTATCCTTTTTCCTAACCGCTTAGTGGACGATGGCTTTCATCTGATGGCATTCAGACACTCCATTTGCTTCTCTTCTCAGCTTTGATTTGTGACAACCCTTCCCTGGTGGTCTAGTGGCTAGGATTCGGCGCTCTCACCGCCGCGGCCCGGGTTCGATTCCCGGTCAGGGAAAAGCGCCTCTTTATTTTGAAGTGCCAACTTTCAAATCTTCACCTGTTGATACTGCTTCACTGATGTCAACATTCACTTTAAGGAACCGTAATGAAACTGCTGTAAGAGTCACATAAAATGGCCTTGTAAATATAAAAGCCCATGTAGGTCTTTGCAATTGTTTCTTCCTTTTGCTGGCCTGGAGGGTGTTTTCCCAACTCGAAATCAGCCCAACACTTTCCCTGTTGTATTCCATTCTGCTTGAACAGTGAAGTGCTGAATCAATGTTCGGCAGACTTCCAGGAAGAAAACGCAGAAAGCTCCATTCTTGGCCTACCCTTTCAACTTTACTTTTCCACAGCTTTTTCTATGGACTTGAATTTGGATCTCACAGAAGAGCAGGTCTTCTCCCCTGGCTGTCTAGTGGCTGGTAACCGACACGCTCACTGCCACGGCCCAGGTTAGAAACCCCATTCAGAGAAACCTTGCTTGTAATTTTCTCAGACTCTTAAGCTTTTTAGATCTTTAACTGCTCCTTGGCATTATGCTGTACATTTCAACAAAGGGATGGACTTGTGGCACATCCGTACCAACCTTACCTTAGTTCCCGCAGCTTGTAGTCGATTCTAAGCCTTGGTGAAGGATGTTGAGGAAAAATGTTATCCTTTTTCCTAACCGCTTAGTGGACGATGGCTTTCATCTGATGGCATTCAGACACTCCATTTGCTTCTCTTCTCAGCTTTGATTTGTGACAACCCTTCCCTGGTGGTCTAGTGGCTAGGATTCGGCGCTCTCACCGCCGCGGCCCGGGTTCGATTCCCGGTCAGGAAAAGCGCCTCTTTATTTTGAAGTGCCAACTTTCAAATCTTCACCTGTTGATACTGCTTCACTGATGTCAACATTCACTTTAAGGAACCGTAATGAAACTGCTGTAAGAGTCACATAAAATGGCCTTGTAAATATAAAAGCCCATGTAGGTCTTTGCAATTGTTTCTTCCTTTTTGCTGGCCTGGAGGGTGTTTTCCCAACTCGAAATCAGCCCAACACTTTCCCTGTTGTATTCCATTCTGCTTGAACAGTGAAGTGCTGAATCAATGTTCGGCAGACTTCCAGGAAGAAAACGCATGAAAGCTCCATTCTTGGCCTACCCTTTCAACTTTACTTTTCCACAGCTTTTTCTATGGACTTGAATTTGGATCTCACAGAAGAGCAGGTCTTCTCCCCTGGCTGTCTAGTGGCTGGTAACCGACACGCTCACTGCCACGGCCCAGGTTAGAAACCCCATTCAGAGAAACCTTGCTTGTAATTTTCTCAGACTCTTAAGCTTTTTAGATCTTTAACTGCTCCTTGGCATTATGCTGTACATTTCAACAAAGGGATGGACTTGTGGCACATCCGTACCAACCTTACCTTAGTTCCCGCAGCTTGTAGTCGATTCTAAGCCTTGGTGAAGGATGTTGAGGAAAAATGTTATCCTTTTTCCTAACCGCTTAGTGGACGATGGCTTTCATCTGATGGCATTCAGACACTCCATTTGCTTCTCTTCTCAGCTTTGATTTGTGACAACCCTTCCCTGGTGGTCTAGTGGCTAGGATTCGGCGCTCTCACCGCCGCGGCCCGGGTTCGATTCCCGGTCAGGGAAAAGCGCCTCTTTATTTTGAAGTGCCAACTTTCAAATCTTCACCTGTTGATACTGCTTCACTGATGTCAACATTCACTTTAAGGAACCGTAATGAAACTGCTGTAAGAGTCACATAAAATGGCCTTGTAAATATAAAAGCCCATGTAGGTCTTTGCAATTGTTTCTTCCTTTTTGCTGGCCTGGAGGGTGTTTTCCCAACTCGAAATCAGCCCAACACTTTCCCTGTTGTATTCCATTCTGCTTGAACAGTGAAGTGCTGAATCAATGTTCGGCAGACTTCCAGGAAGAAAACGCAGAAAGCTCCATTCTTGGCCTACCCTTTCAACTTTACTTTTCCACAGCTTTTTCTATGGACTTGAATTTGGATCTCACAGAAGAGCAGGTCTTCTCCCCTGGCTGTCTAGTGGCTGGTAACCGACACGCTCACTGCCACGGCCCAGGTTAGAAACCCCATTCAGAGAAACCTTGCTTGTAATTTTCTCAGACTCTTAAGCTTTTTAGATCTTTAACTGCTCCTTGGCATTATGCTGTACATTTCAACAAAGGGATGGACTTGTGGCACATCCGTACCAACCTTACCTTAGTTCCCGCAGCTTGTAGTCGATTCTAAGCCTTGGTGAAGGATGTTGAGGAAAAATGTTATCCTTTTTCCTAACCGCTTAGTGGACGATGGCTTTCATCTGATGGCATTCAGACACTCCATTTGCTTCTCTTCTCAGCTTTGATTTGTGACAACCCTTCCCTGGTGGTCTAGTGGCTAGGATTCGGCGCTCTCACCGCCGCGGCCCGGGTTCGATTCCCGGTCAGGGAAAAGCGCCTCTTTATTTTGAAGTGCCAACTTTCAAATCTTCACCTGTTGATACTGCTTCACTGATGTCAACATTCACTTTAAGGAACCGTAATGAAACTGCTGTAAGAGTCACATAAAATGGCCTTGTAAATATAAAAGCCCATGTAGGTCTTTGCAATTGTTTCTTCCTTTTGCTGGCCTGGAGGGTGTTTTCCCAACTCAAAATCAGCCCAACACTTTCCCTGTTGTATTCCATTCTGCTTGAACAGTGAAGTGCTGAATCAATGTTCGGCAGACTTCCAGGAAGAAAACGCAGAAAGCTCCATTCTTGGCCTACCCTTTCAACTTTACTTTTCCACAGCTTTTTCTATGGACTTGAATTTGGATCTCACAGAAGAGCAGGTCTTCTCCCCTGGCTGTCTAGTGGCTGGTAACCGACACGCTCACTGCCACGGCCCAGGTTAGAAACCCCATTCAGAGAAACCTTGCTTGTAATTTTCTCCAGACTCTTAAGCTTTTTAGATCTTTAACTGCTCCTTGGCATTATGCTGTACATTTCAACAAAGGGATGGACTTGTGGCACATCCGTACCAACCTTACCTTAGTTCCCGCAGCTTGTAGTCGATTCTAAGCCTTGGTGAAGGATGTTGAGGAAAAATGTTATCCTTTTTCCTAACCGCTTAGTGGACGATGGCTTTCATCTGATGGCATTCAGACACTCCATTTGCTTCTCTTCTCAGCTTTGATTTGTGACAACCCTTCCCTGGTGGTCTAGTGGCTAGGATTCGGCGCTCTCACCGCCGCGGCCCGGGTTCGATTCCCGGTCAGGGAAAAGCGCCTCTTTATTTTGAAGTGCCAACTTTCAAATCTTCACCTGTTGATACTGCTTCACTGATGTCAACATTCACTTTAAGGAACCGTAATGAAACTGCTGTAAGAGTCACATAAAATGGCCTTGTAAATATAAAAGCCCATGTAGGTCTTTGCAATTGTTTCTTCCTTTTTGCTGGCCTGGAGGGTGTTTTCCCAACTCGAAATCAGCCCAACACTTTCCCTGTTGTATTCCATTCTGCTTGAACAGTGAAGTGCTGAATCAATGTTCGGCAGACTTCCAGGAAGAAAACGCAGAAAGCTCCATTCTTGGCCTACCCTTTCAACTTTACTTTTCCACAGCTTTTTCTATGGACTTGAATTTGGATCTCACAGAAGAGCAGGTCTTCTCCCTGGCTGTCTAGTGGCTGGTAACCGACACGCTCACTGCCACGGCCCAGGTTAGAAACCCCATTCAGAGAAACCTTGCTTGTAATTTTCTCAGACTCTTAAGCTTTTTAGATCTTTAACTGCTCCTTGGCATTATGCTGTACATTTCAACAAAGGGATGGACTTGTGGCACATCCGTACCAACCTTACCTTAGTTCCCGCAGCTTGTAGTCGATTCTAAGCCTTGGTGAAGGATGTTGAGGAAAAATGTTATCCTTTTTCCTAACCGCTTAGTGGACGATGGCTTTCATCTGATGGCATTCAGACACTCCATTTGCTTCTCTTCTCAGCTTTGATTTGTGACAACCCTTCCCTGGTGGTCTAGTGGCTAGGATTCGGCGCTCTCACCGCCGCGGCCCGGGTTCGATTCCCGGTCAGGGAAAAGCGCCTCTTTATTTTGAAGTGCCAACTTTCAAATCTTCACCTGTTGATACTGCTTCACTGATGTCAACATTCACTTTAAGGAACCGTAATGAAACTGCTGTAAGAGTCACATAAAATGGCCTTGTAAATATAAAAGCCCATGTAGGTCTTTGCAATTGTTTCTTCCTTTTTGCTGGCCTGGAGGGTGTTTTCCCAACTCAGAAATCAGCCCAACACTTTCCCTGTTGTATTCCATTCTGCTTGAACAGTGAAGTGCTGAATCAATGTTCGGCAGACTTCCAGGAAGAAAACGCAGAAAGCTCCATTCTTGGCCTACCCTTTCAACTTTACTTTTCCACAGCTTTTTCTATGGACTTGAATTTGGATCTCACAGAAGAGCAGGTCTTCTCCCCTGGCTGTCTAGTGGCTGGTAACCGACACGCTCACTGCCACGGCCCAGGTTAGAAACCCCATTCAGAGAAACCTTGCTTGTAATTTTCTCAGACTCTTAAGCTTTTTAGATCTTTAACTGCTCCTTGGCATTATGCTGTACATTTCAACAAAGGGATGGACTTGTGGCACATCCGTACCAACCTTACCTTAGTTCCCGCAGCTTGTAGTCGATTCTAAGCCTTGGTGAAGGATGTTGAGGAAAAATGTTATCCTTTTTCCTAACCGCTTAGTGGACGATGGCTTTCATCTGATGGCATTCAGACACTCCATTTGCTTCTCTTCTCAGCTTTGATTTGTGACAACCCTTCCCTGGTGGTCTAGTGGCTAGGATTCGGGCGCTCTCACCGCCGCGGCCTGGGTTCGATTCCCGGTCAGGGAAAGCGCCTCTTTATTTTGAAGTGCCAACTTTCAAATCTTCACCTGTTGATACTGCTTCACTGATGTCAACATTCACTTTAAGGAACCGTAATGAAACTGCTGTAAGAGTCACATAAAATGGCCTTGTAAATATAAAAGCCCATGTAGGTCTTTGCAATTGTTTCTTCCTTTTTGCTGGCCTGGAGGGTGTTTTCCCAACTCGAAATCAGCCCAACACTTTCCCTGTTGTATTCCATTCTGCTTGAACAGTGAAGTGCTGAATCAATGTTCGGCAGACTTCCAGGAAGAAAACGCAGAAAGCTCCATTCTTGGCCTACCCTTTCAACTTTACTTTTCCACAGCTTTTTCTATGGACTTGAATTTGGATCTCACAGAAGAGCAGGTCTTCTCCCTGGCTGTCTAGTGGCTGGTAACCGACACGCTCACTGCCACTGGCCCAGGTTAGAAACCCCATTCAGAGAAACCTTGCTTGTAATTTTCTCAGACTCTTAAGCTTTTTAGATCTTTAACTGCTCCTTGGCATTATGCTGTACATTTCAACAAAGGGATGGACTTGTGGCACATCCGTACCAACCTTACCTTAGTTCCCGCAGCTTGTAGTCGATTCTAAGCCTTGGTGAAGGATGTTGAGGAAAAATGTTATCCTTTTTCCTAACCGCTTAGTGGACGATGGCTTTCATCTGATGGCATTCAGACACTCCATTTGCTTCTCTTCTCAGCTTTGATTTGTGACAACCCTTCCCTGGTGGTCTAGTGGCTAGGATTCGGCGCTCTCACCGCCGCGGCCCGGGTTCGATTCCCGGTCAGGGAAAGCGCCTCTTTATTTTGAAGTGCCAACTTTCAAATCTTCACCTGTTGATACTGCTTCACTGATGTCAACATTCACTTTAAGGAACCGTAATGAAACTGCTGTAAGAGTCACATAAAATGGCCTTGTAAATATAAAAGCCCATGTAGGTCTTTGCAATTGTTTCTTCCTTTTTGCTGGCCTGGAGGGTGTTTTCCCAACTCGAAAATCAGCCCAACACTTTCCCTGTTGTATTCCATTCTGCTTGAACAGTGAAGTGCTGAATCAATGTTCGGCAGACTTCCAGGAAGAAAACGCAGAAAGCTCCATTCTTGGCCTACCCTTTCAACTTTACTTTTCCACAGCTTTTTCTATGGACTTGAATTTGGATCTCACAGAAGAGCAGGTCTTCTCCCCTGGCTGTCTAGTGGCTGGTAACCGACACGCTCACTGCCACGGCCCAGGTTAGAAACCCCATTCAGAGAAACCTTGCTTGTAATTTTCTCAGACTCTTAAGCTTTTTAGATCTTTAACTGCTCCTTGGCATTATGCTGTACATTTCAACAAAGGGATGGACTTGTGGCACATCCGTACCAACCTTACCTTAGTTCCCGCAGCTTGTAGTCGATTCTAAGCCTTGGTGAAGGATGTTGAGGAAAAATGTTATCCTTTTTCCTAACCGCTTAGTGGACGATGGCTTTCATCTGATGGCATTCAGACACTCCATTTGCTTCTCTTCTCAGCTTTGCTTTGTGACAACCCTTACCTGGTGGTCTAGTGGCTAGGATTCGGCGCTCTCACAGCTGTGGCCTGGGTTCGATTCCCGGTCAGGGAAAAGCGCCTCTTTATTTTGAAGTGCCAACTTTCAAATCTTCACCTGTTGATACTGCTTCACTGATGTCAACATTCACTTTAAGGAACCGTAATGAAACTGCTGTAAGAGTCACATAAAATGGCCTTGTAAATATAAAAGCCCATGTAGGTCTTTGCAATTGTTTCTTCCTTTTTGCTGGCCTGGAGGGTGTTTTCCCAACTCAAAATCAGCCCAACACTTTCCCTGTTGTATTCCATTCTGCTTGAACAGTGAAGTGCTGAATCAATGTTCGGCAGACTTCCAGGAAGAAAACGCAGAAAGCTCCATTCTTGGCCTACCCTTTCAACTTTACTTTTCCACAGCTTTTTCTATGGACTTGAATTTGGATCTCACAGAAGAGCAGGTCTTCTCCCTGGCTGTCTAGTGGCTGGTAACCGACACGCTCACTGCCACGGCCCAGGTTAGAAACCCCATTCAGAGAAACCTTGCTTGTAATTTTCTCAGACTCTTAAGCTTTTTAGATCTTTAACTGCTCCTTGGCATTATGCTGTACATTTCAACAAAGGGATGGACTTGTGGCACATCCGTACCAACCTTACCTTAGTTCCCGCAGCTTGTAGTCGATTCTAAGCCTTGGTGAAGGATGTTGAGGAAAAATGTTATCCTTTTTCCTAACCGCTTAGTGGACGATGGCTTTCATCTGATGGCATTCAGACACTCCATTTGCTTCTCTTCTCAGCTTTGATTTGTGACAACCCTTCCCTGGTGGTCTAGTGGCTAGGATTCGGGCGCTCTCACCGCCGCGGCCTGGGTTCGATTCCCGGTCAGGGAAAAGCGCCTCTTTATTTTGAAGTGCCAACTTTCAAATCTTCACCTGTTGATACTGCTTCACTGATGTCAACATTCACTTTAAGGAACCGTAATGAAACTGCTGTAAGAGTCACATAAAATGGCCTTGTAAATATAAAAGCCCATGTAGGTCTTTGCAATTGTTTCTTCCTTTTTGCTGGCCTGGAGGGTGTTTTCCCAACTCAAAATCAGCCCAACACTTTCCCTGTTGTATTCCATTCTGCTTGAACAGTGAAGTGCTGAATCAATGTTCGGCAGACTTCCAGGAAGAAAACGCAGAAAGCTCCATTCTTGGCCTACCCTTTCAACTTTACTTTTCCACAGCTTTTTCTATGGACTTGAATTTGGATCTCACAGAAGAGCAGGTCTTCTCCCCTGGCTGTCTAGTGGCTGGTAACCGACACGCTCACTGCCACGGCCCAGGTTAGAAACCCCATTCAGAGAAACCTTGCTTGTAATTTTCTCAGACTCTTAAGCTTTTTAGATCTTTAACTGCTCCTTGGCATTATGCTGTACATTTCAACAAAGGGATGGACTTGTGGCACATCCGTACCAACCTTACCTTAGTTCCCGCAGCTTGTAGTCGATTCTAAGCCTTGGTGAAGGATGTTGAGGAAAAATGTTATCCTTTTTCCTAACCGCTTAGTGGACGATGGCTTTCATCTGATGGCATTCAGACACTCCATTTGCTTCTCTTCTCAGCTTTGATTTGTGACAACCCTTCCCTGGTGGTCTAGTGGCTAGGATTCGGCGCTCTCACCGCCGCGGCCTGGGTTCGATTCCCGGTCAGGGAAAAGCGCCTCTTTATTTTGAAGTGCCAACTTTCAAATCTTCACCTGTTGATACTGCTTCACTGATGTCAACATTCACTTTAAGGAACCGTAATGAAACTGCTGTAAGAGTCACATAAAATGGCCTTGTAAATATAAAAGCCCATGTAGGTCTTTGCAATTGTTTCTTCCTTTTTGCTGGCCTGGAGGGTGTTTTCCCAACTCAAAATCAGCCCAACACTTTCCCTGTTGTATTCCATTCTGCTTGAACAGTGAAGTGCTGAATCAATGTTCGGCAGACTTCCAGGAAGAAAACGCAGAAAGCTCCATTCTTGGCCTACCCTTTCAACTTTACTTTTCCACAGCTTTTTCTATGGACTTGAATTTGGATCTCACAGAAGAGCAGGTCTTCTCCCCTGGCTGTCTAGTGGCTGGTAACCGACACGCTCACTGCCACGGCCCAGGTTAGAAACCCCATTCAGAGAAACCTTGCTTGTAATTTTCTCAGACTCTTAAGCTTTTTAGATCTTTAACTGCTCCTTGGCATTATGCTGTACATTTCAACAAAGGGATGGACTTGTGGCACATCCGTACCAACCTTACCTTAGTTCCCGCAGCTTGTAGTCGATTCTAAGCCTTGGTGAAGGATGTTGAGGAAAAATGTTATCCTTTTTCCTAACCGCTTAGTGGACGATGGCTTTCATCTGATGGCATTCAGACACTCCATTTGCTTCTCTTCTCAGCTTTGATTTGTGACAACCCTTCCCTGGTGGTCTAGTGGCTAGGATTCGGCGCTCTCACCGCCGCGGCCCGGGTTCGATTCCCGGTCAGGGAAAAGCGCCTCTTTATTTTGAAGTGCCAACTTTCAAATCTTCACCTGTTGATACTGCTTCACTGATGTCAACATTCACTTTAAGGAACCGTAATGAAACTGCTGTAAGAGTCACATAAAATGGCCTTGTAAATATAAAAGCCCATGTAGGTCTTTGCAATTGTTTCTTCCTTTTTGCTGGCCTGGAGGGTGTTTTCCCAACTCGAAATCAGCCCAACACTTTCCCTGTTGTATTCCATTCTGCTTGAACAGTGAAGTGCTGAATCAATGTTCGGCAGACTTCCAGGAAGAAAACGCATGAAAGCTCCATTCTTGGCCTACCCTTTCAACTTTACTTTTCCACAGCTTTTTCTATGGACTTGAATTTGGATCTCACAGAAGAGCAGGTCTTCTCCCCTGGCTGTCTAGTGGCTGGTAACCGACACGCTCACTGCCACGGCCCAGGTTAGAAACCCCATTCAGAGAAACCTTGCTTGTAATTTTCTCAGACTCTTAAGCTTTTAGATCTTTAACTGCTCCTTGGCATTATGCTGTACATTTCAACAAAGGGATGGACTTGTGGCACATCCGTACCAACCTTACCTTAGTTCCCGCAGCTTGTAGTCGATTCTAAGCCTTGGTGAAGGATGTTGAGGAAAAATGTTATCCTTTTTCCTAACCGCTTAGTGGACGATGGCTTTCATCTGATGGCATTCAGACACTCCATTTGCTTCTCTTCTCAGCTTTGATTTGTGACAACCCTTCCCTGGTGGTCTAGTGGCTAGGATTCGGCGCTCTCACCGCCGCGGCCTGGGTTCGATTCCCGGTCAGGGAAAAGCGCCTCTTTATTTTGAAGTGCCAACTTTCAAATCTTCACCTGTTGATACTGCTTCACTGATGTCAACATTCACTTTAAGGAACCGTAATGAAACTGCTGTAAGAGTCACATAAAATGGCCTTGTAAATATAAAAGCCCATGTAGGTCTTTGCAATTGTTTCTTCCTTTTTGCTGGCCTGGAGGGTGTTTTCCCAACTCAAAATCAGCCCAACACTTTCCCTGTTGTATTCCATTCTGCTTGAACAGTGAAGTGCTGAATCAATGTTCGGCAGACTTCCAGGAAGAAAAACGCAGAAAGCTCCATTCTTGGCCTACCCTTTCAACTTTACTTTTCCACAGCTTTTTCTATGGACTTGAATTTGGATCTCACAGAAGAGCAGGTCTTCTCCCCTGGCTGTCTAGTGGCTGGTAACCGACACGCTCACTGCCACGGCCCAGGTTAGAAACCCCATTCAGAGAAACCTTGCTTGTAATTTTCTCAGACTCTTAAGCTTTTTAGATCTTTAACTGCTCCTTGGCATTATGCTGTACATTTCAACAAAGGGATGGACTTGTGGCACATCCGTACCAACCTTACCTTAGTTCCCGCAGCTTGTAGTCGATTCTAAGCCTTGGTGAAGGATGTTGAGGAAAAATGTTATCCTTTTTCCTAACCGCTTAGTGGACGATGGCTTTCATCTGATGGCATTCAGACACTCCATTTGCTTCTCTTCTCAGCTTTGATTTGTGACAACCCTTCCCTGGTGGTCTAGTGGCTAGGATTCGGCGCTCTCACCGCCGCGGCCTGGGTTCGATTCCCGGTCAGGGAAAGCGCCTCTTTATTTTGAAGTGCCAACTTTCAAATCTTCACCTGTTGATACTGCTTCACTGATGTCAACATTCACTTTAAGGAACCGTAATGAAACTGCTGTAAGAGTCACATAAAATGGCCTTGTAAATATAAAAGCCCATGTAGGTCTTTGCAATTGTTTCTTCCTTTTTGCTGGCCTGGAGGGTGTTTTCCCAACTCAAAATCAGCCCAACACTTTCCCTGTTGTATTCCATTCTGCTTGAACAGTGAAGTGCTGAATCAATGTTCGGCAGACTTCCAGGAAGAAAACGCAGAAAGCTCCATTCTTGGCCTACCCTTTCAACTTTACTTTTCCACAGCTTTTTCTATGGACTTGAATTTGGATCTCACAGAAGAGCAGGTCTTCTCCCCTGGCTGTCTAGTGGCTGGTAACCGACACGCTCACTGCCACGGCCCAGGTTAGAAACCCCATTCAGAGAAACCTTGCTTGTAATTTTCTCAGACTCTTAAGCTTTTAGATCTTTAACTGCTCCTTGGCATTATGCTGTACATTTCAACAAAGGGATGGACTTGTGGCACATCCGTACCAACCTTACCTTAGTTCCCGCAGCTTGTAGTCGATTCTAAGCCTTGGTGAAGGATGTTGAGGAAAAATGTTATCCTTTTTCCTAACCGCTTAGTGGACGATGGCTTTCATCTGATGGCATTCAGACACTCCATTTGCTTCTCTTCTCAGCTTTGATTTGTGACAACCCTTCCCTGGTGGTCTAGTGGCTAGGATTCGGCGCTCTCACCGCCGCGGCCCGGGTTCGATTCCCGGTCAGGGAAAAGCGCCTCTTTATTTTGAAGTGCCAACTTTCAAATCTTCACCTGTTGATACTGCTTCACTGATGTCAACATTCACTTTAAGGAACCGTAATGAAACTGCTGTAAGAGTCACATAAAATGGCCTTGTAAATATAAAAGCCCATGTAGGTCTTTGCAATTGTTTCTTCCTTTTTGCTGGCCTGGAGGGTGTTTTCCCAACTCGAAATCAGCCCAACACTTTCCCTGTTGTATTCCATTCTGCTTGAACAGTGAAGTGCTGAATCAATGTTCGGCAGACTTCCAGGAAGAAAAACGCAGAAAGCTCCATTCTTGGCCTACCCTTTCAACTTTACTTTTCCACAGCTTTTTCTATGGACTTGAATTTGGATCTCACAGAAGAGCAGGTCTTCTCCCTGGCTGTCTAGTGGCTGGTAACCGACACGCTCACTGCCCACGGCCCAGGTTAGAAACCCCATTCAGAGAAACCTTGCTTGTAATTTTCTCAGACTCTTAAGCTTTTTAGATCTTTAACTGCTCCTTGGCATTATGCTGTACATTTCAACAAAGGGATGGACTTGTGGCACATCCGTACCAACCTTACCTTAGTTCCCGCAGCTTGTAGTCGATTCTAAGCCTTGGTGAAGGATGTTGAGGAAAAATGTTATCCTTTTTCCTAACCGCTTAGTGGACGATGGCTTTCATCTGATGGCATTCAGACACTCCATTTGCTTCTCTTCTCAGCTTTGATTTGTGACAACCCTTCCCTGGTGGTCTAGTGGCTAGGATTCGGCGCTCTCACCGCCGCGGCCCGGGTTCGATTCCCGGTCAGGGAAAGCGCCTCTTTATTTTGAAGTGCCAACTTTCAAATCTTCACCTGTTGATACTGCTTCACTGATGTCAACATTCACTTTAAGGAACCGTAATGAAACTGCTGTAAGAGTCACATAAAATGGCCTTGTAAATATAAAAGCCCATGTAGGTCTTTGCAATTGTTTCTTCCTTTTTGCTGGCCTGGAGGGTGTTTTCCCAACTCGAAATCAGCCCAACACTTTCCCTGTTGTATTCCATTCTGCTTGAACAGTGAAGTGCTGAATCAATGTTCGGCAGACTTCCAGGAAGAAAAACGCAGAAAGCTCCATTCTTGGCCTACCCTTTCAACTTTACTTTTCCACAGCTTTTTCTATGGACTTGAATTTGGATCTCACAGAAGAGCAGGTCTTCTCCCCTGGCTGTCTAGTGGCTGGTAACCGACACGCTCACTGCCACGGCCCAGGTTAGAAACCCCATTCAGAGAAACCTTGCTTGTAATTTTCTCAGACTCTTAAGCTTTTTAGATCTTTAACTGCTCCTTGGCATTATGCTGTACATTTCAACAAAGGGATGGACTTGTGGCACATCCGTACCAACCTTACCTTAGTTCCCGCAGCTTGTAGTCGATTCTAAGCCTTGGTGAAGGATGTTGAGGAAAAATGTTATCCTTTTTCCTAACCGCTTAGTGGACGATGGCTTTCATCTGATGGCATTCAGACACTCCATTTGCTTCTCTTCTCAGCTTTGATTTGTGACAACCCTTCCCTGGTGGTCTAGTGGCTAGGATTCGGCGCTCTCACCGCCGCGGCCCGGGTTCGATTCCCGGTCAGGGAAAAGCGCCTCTTTATTTTGAAGTGCCAACTTTCAAATCTTCACCTGTTGATACTGCTTCACTGATGTCAACATTCACTTTAAGGAACCGTAATGAAACTGCTGTAAGAGTCACATAAAATGGCCTTGTAAATATAAAAGCCCATGTAGGTCTTTGCAATTGTTTCTTCCTTTTTGCTGGCCTGGAGGGTGTTTTCCCAACTCGAAATCAGCCCAACACTTTCCCTGTTGTATTCCATTCTGCTTGAACAGTGAAGTGCTGAATCAATGTTCGGCAGACTTCCAGGAAGAAAAACGCAGAAAGCTCCATTCTTGGCCTACCCTTTCAACTTTACTTTTCCACAGCTTTTTCTATGGACTTGAATTTGGATCTCACAGAAGAGCAGGTCTTCTCCCCTGGCTGTCTAGTGGCTGGTAACCGACACGCTCACTGCCACGGCCCAGGTTAGAAACCCCATTCAGAGAAACCTTGCTTGTAATTTTCTCAGACTCTTAAGCTTTTTAGATCTTTAACTGCTCCTTGGCATTATGCTGTACATTTCAACAAAGGGATGGACTTGTGGCACATCCGTACCAACCTTACCTTAGTTCCCGCAGCTTGTAGTCGATTCTAAGCCTTGGTGAAGGATGTTGAGGAAAAATGTTATCCTTTTTCCTAACCGCTTAGTGGACGATGGCTTTCATCTGATGGCATTCAGACACTCCATTTGCTTCTCTTCTCAGCTTTGATTTGTGACAACCCTTCCCTGGTGGTCTAGTGGCTAGGATTCGGCGCTCTCACCGCCGCGGCCCGGGTTCGATTCCCGGTCAGGGAAAAGCGCCTCTTTATTTTGAAGTGCCAACTTTCAAATCTTCACCTGTTGATACTGCTTCACTGATGTCAACATTCACTTTAAGGAACCGTAATGAAACTGCTGTAAGAGTCACATAAAATGGCCTTGTAAATATAAAAGCCCATGTAGGTCTTTGCAATTGTTTCTTCCTTTTTGCTGGCCTGGAGGGTGTTTTCCCAACTCAAAATCAGCCCAACACTTTCCCTGTTGTATTCCATTCTGCTTGAACAGTGAAGTGCTGAATCAATGTTCGGCAGACTTCCAGGAAGAAAAACGCAGAAAGCTCCATTCTTGGCCTACCCTTTCAACTTTACTTTTCCACAGCTTTTTCTATGGACTTGAATTTGGATCTCACAGAAGAGCAGGTCTTCTCCCCTGGCTGTCTAGTGGCTGGTAACCGACACGCTCACTGCCACGGCCCAGGTTAGAAACCCCATTCAGAGAAACCTTGCTTGTAATTTTCTCAGACTCTTAAGCTTTTTAGATCTTTAACTGCTCCTTGGCATTATGCTGTACATTTCAACAAAGGGATGGACTTGTGGCACATCCGTACCAACCTTACCTTAGTTCCCGCAGCTTGTAGTCGATTCTAAGCCTTGGTGAAGGATGTTGAGGAAAAATGTTATCCTTTTTCCTAACCGCTTAGTGGACGATGGCTTTCATCTGATGGCATTCAGACACTCCATTTGCTTCTCTTCTCAGCTTTGATTTGTGACAACCCTTCCCTGGTGGTCTAGTGGCTAGGATTCGGCGCTCTCACCGCCGCGGCCCGGGTTCGATTCCCGGTCAGGGAAAAGCGCCTCTTTATTTTGAAGTGCCAACTTTCAAATCTTCACCTGTTGATACTGCTTCACTGATGTCAACATTCACTTTAAGGAACCGTAATGAAACTGCTGTAAGAGTCACATAAAATGGCCTTGTAAATATAAAAGCCCATGTAGGTCTTTGCAATTGTTTCTTCCTTTTGCTGGCCTGGAGGGTGTTTTCCCAACTCGAAATCAGCCCAACACTTTCCCTGTTGTATTCCATTCTGCTTGAACAGTGAAGTGCTGAATCAATGTTCGGCAGACTTCCAGGAAGAAAAACGCAGAAAGCTCCATTCTTGGCCTACCCTTTCAACTTTACTTTTCCACAGCTTTTTCTATGGACTTGAATTTGGATCTCACAGAAGAGCAGGTCTTCTCCCCTGGCTGTCTAGTGGCTGGTAACCGACACGCTCACTGCCACGGCCCAGGTTAGAAACCCCATTCAGAGAAACCTTGCTTGTAATTTTCTCAGACTCTTAAGCTTTTTAGATCTTTAACTGCTCCTTGGCATTATGCTGTACATTTCAACAAAGGGATGGACTTGTGGCACATCCGTACCAACCTTACCTTAGTTCCCGCAGCTTGTAGTCGATTCTAAGCCTTGGTGAAGGATGTTGAGGAAAAATGTTATCCTTTTTCCTAACCGCTTAGTGGACGATGGCTTTCATCTGATGGCATTCAGACACTCCATTTGCTTCTCTTCTCAGCTTTGATTTGTGACAACCCTTCCCTGGTGGTCTAGTGGCTAGGATTCGGCGCTCTCACCGCCGCGGCCCGGGTTCGATTCCCGGTCAGGGAAAAGCGCCTCTTTATTTTGAAGTGCCAACTTTCAAATCTTCACCTGTTGATACTGCTTCACTGATGTCAACATTCACTTTAAGGAACCGTAATGAAACTGCTGTAAGAGTCACATAAAATGGCCTTGTAAATATAAAAGCCCATGTAGGTCTTTGCAATTGTTTCTTCCTTTTTGCTGGCCTGGAGGGTGTTTTCCCAACTCAAAATCAGCCCAACACTTTCCCTGTTGTATTCCATTCTGCTTGAACAGTGAAGTGCTGAATCAATGTTCGGCAGACTTCCAGGAAGAAAAACGCAGAAAGCTCCATTCTTGGCCTACCCTTTCAACTTTACTTTTCCACAGCTTTTTCTATGGACTTGAATTTGGATCTCACAGAAGAGCAGGTCTTCTCCCCTGGCTGTCTAGTGGCTGGTAACCGACACGCTCACTGCCACGGCCCAGGTTAGAAACCCCATTCAGAGAAACCTTGCTTGTAATTTTCTCAGACTCTTAAGCTTTTTAGATCTTTAACTGCTCCTTGGCATTATGCTGTACATTTCAACAAAGGGATGGACTTGTGGCACATCCGTACCAACCTTACCTTAGTTCCCGCAGCTTGTAGTCGATTCTAAGCCTTGGTGAAGGATGTTGAGGAAAAATGTTATCCTTTTTCCTAACCGCTTAGTGGACGATGGCTTTCATCTGATGGCATTCAGACACTCCATTTGCTTCTCTTCTCAGCTTTGATTTGTGACAACCCTTCCCTGGTGGTCTAGTGGCTAGGATTCGGCGCTCTCACCGCCGCGGCCCGGGTTCGATTCCCGGTCAGGGAAAAGCGCCTCTTTATTTTGAAGTGCCAACTTTCAAATCTTCACCTGTTGATACTGCTTCACTGATGTCAACATTCACTTTAAGGAACCGTAATGAAACTGCTGTAAGAGTCACATAAAATGGCCTTGTAAATATAAAAGCCCATGTAGGTCTTTGCAATTGTTTCTTCCTTTTTGCTGGCCTGGAGGGTGTTTTCCCAACTCAAAATCAGCCCAACACTTTCCCTGTTGTATTCCATTCTGCTTGAACAGTGAAGTGCTGAATCAATGTTCGGCAGACTTCCAGGAAGAAAAACGCAGAAAGCTCCATTCTTGGCCTACCCTTTCAACTTTACTTTTCCACAGCTTTTTCTATGGACTTGAATTTGGATCTCACAGAAGAGCAGGTCTTCTCCCCTGGCTGTCTAGTGGCTGGTAACCGACACGCTCACTGCCACGGCCCAGGTTAGAAACCCCATTCAGAGAAACCTTGCTTGTAATTTTCTCAGACTCTTAAGCTTTTTAGATCTTTAACTGCTCCTTGGCATTATGCTGTACATTTCAACAAAGGGATGGACTTGTGGCACATCCGTACCAACCTTACCTTAGTTCCCGCAGCTTGTAGTCGATTCTAAGCCTTGGTGAAGGATGTTGAGGAAAAATGTTATCCTTTTTCCTAACCGCTTAGTGGACGATGGCTTTCATCTGATGGCATTCAGACACTCCATTTGCTTCTCTTCTCAGCTTTGATTTGTGACAACCCTTCCCTGGTGGTCTAGTGGCTAGGATTCGGCGCTCTCACCGCCGCGGCCCGGGTTCGATTCCCGGTCAGGGAAAAGCGCCTCTTTATTTTGAAGTGCCAACTTTCAAATCTTCACCTGTTGATACTGCTTCACTGATGTCAACATTCACTTTAAGGAACCGTAATGAAACTGCTGTAAGAGTCACATAAAATGGCCTTGTAAATATAAAAGCCCATGTAGGTCTTTGCAATTGTTTCTTCCTTTTGCTGGCCTGGAGGGTGTTTTCCCAACTCAAAATCAGCCCAACACTTTCCCTGTTGTATTCCATTCTGCTTGAACAGTGAAGTGCTGAATCAATGTTCGGCAGACTTCCAGGAAGAAAAACGCAGAAAGCTCCATTCTTGGCCTACCCTTTCAACTTTACTTTTCCACAGCTTTTTCTATGGACTTGAATTTGGATCTCACAGAAGAGCAGGTCTTCTCCCCTGGCTGTCTAGTGGCTGGTAACCGACACGCTCACTGCCACGGCCCAGGTTAGAAACCCCATTCAGAGAAACCTTGCTTGTAATTTTCTCAGACTCTTAAGCTTTTTAGATCTTTAACTGCTCCTTGGCATTATGCTGTACATTTCAACAAAGGGATGGACTTGTGGCACATCCGTACCAACCTTACCTTAGTTCCCGCAGCTTGTAGTCGATTCTAAGCCTTGGTGAAGGATGTTGAGGAAAAATGTTATCCTTTTTCCTAACCGCTTAGTGGACGATGGCTTTCATCTGATGGCATTCAGACACTCCATTTGCTTCTCTTCTCAGCTTTGATTTGTGACAACCCTTCCCTGGTGGTCTAGTGGCTAGGATTCGGCGCTCTCACCGCCGCGGCCCGGGTTCGATTCCCGGTCAGGGAAAAGCGCCTCTTTATTTTGAAGTGCCAACTTTCAAATCTTCACCTGTTGATACTGCTTCACTGATGTCAACATTCACTTTAAGGAACCGTAATGAAACTGCTGTAAGAGTCACATAAAATGGCCTTGTAAATATAAAAGCCCATGTAGGTCTTTGCAATTGTTTCTTCCTTTTTGCTGGCCTGGAGGGTGTTTTCCCAACTCAAAATCAGCCCAACACTTTCCCTGTTGTATTCCATTCTGCTTGAACAGTGAAGTGCTGAATCAATGTTCGGCAGACTTCCAGGAAGAAAACGCAGAAAGCTCCATTCTTGGCCTACCCTTTCAACTTTACTTTTCCACAGCTTTTTCTATGGACTTGAATTTGGATCTCACAGAAGAGCAGGTCTTCTCCCCTGGCTGTCTAGTGGCTGGTAACCGACACGCTCACTGCCACGGCCCAGGTTAGAAACCCCATTCAGAGAAACCTTGCTTGTAATTTTCTCAGACTCTTAAGCTTTTTAGATCTTTAACTGCTCCTTGGCATTATGCTGTACATTTCAACAAAGGGATGGACTTGTGGCACATCCGTACCAACCTTACCTTAGTTCCCGCAGCTTGTAGTCGATTCTAAGCCTTGGTGAAGGATGTTGAGGAAAAATGTTATCCTTTTTCCTAACCGCTTAGTGGACGATGGCTTTCATCTGATGGCATTCAGACACTCCATTTGCTTCTCTTCTCAGCTTTGATTTGTGACAACCCTTCCCTGGTGGTCTAGTGGCTAGGATTCGGCGCTCTCACCGCCGCGGCCCGGGTTCGATTCCCGGTCAGGGAAAAGCGCCTCTTTATTTTGAAGTGCCAACTTTCAAATCTTCACCTGTTGATACTGCTTCACTGATGTCAACATTCACTTTAAGGAACCGTAATGAAACTGCTGTAAGAGTCACATAAAATGGCCTTGTAAATATAAAAGCCCATGTAGGTCTTTGCAATTGTTTCTTCCTTTTTGCTGGCCTGGAGGGTGTTTTCCCAACTCAAAATCAGCCCAACACTTTCCCTGTTGTATTCCATTCTGCTTGAACAGTGAAGTGCTGAATCAATGTTCGGCAGACTTCCAGGAAGAAAAACGCAGAAAGCTCCATTCTTGGCCTACCCTTTCAACTTTACTTTTCCACAGCTTTTTCTATGGACTTGAATTTGGATCTCACAGAAGAGCAGGTCTTCTCCCCTGGCTGTCTAGTGGCTGGTAACCGACACGCTCACTGCCACGGCCCAGGTTAGAAACCCCATTCAGAGAAACCTTGCTTGTAATTTTCTCAGACTCTTAAGCTTTTTAGATCTTTAACTGCTCCTTGGCATTATGCTGTACATTTCAACAAAGGGATGGACTTGTGGCACATCCGTACCAACCTTACCTTAGTTCCCGCAGCTTGTAGTCGATTCTAAGCCTTGGTGAAGGATGTTGAGGAAAAATGTTATCCTTTTTCCTAACCGCTTAGTGGACGATGGCTTTCATCTGATGGCATTCAGACACTCCATTTGCTTCTCTTCTCAGCTTTGATTTGTGACAACCCTTCCCTGGTGGTCTAGTGGCTAGGATTCGGCGCTCTCACCGCCGCGGCCCGGGTTCGATTCCCGGTCAGGGAAAAGCGCCTCTTTATTTTGAAGTGCCAACTTTCAAATCTTCACCTGTTGATACTGCTTCACTGATGTCAACATTCACTTTAAGGAACCGTAATGAAACTGCTGTAAGAGTCACATAAAATGGCCTTGTAAATATAAAAGCCCATGTAGGTCTTTGCAATTGTTTCTTCCTTTTTGCTGGCCTGGAGGGTGTTTTCCCAACTCAAAATCAGCCCAACACTTTCCCTGTTGTATTCCATTCTGCTTGAACAGTGAAGTGCTGAATCAATGTTCGGCAGACTTCCAGGAAGAAAACGCAGAAAGCTCCATTCTTGGCCTACCCTTTCAACTTTACTTTTCCACAGCTTTTTCTATGGACTTGAATTTGGATCTCACAGAAGAGCAGGTCTTCTCCCCTGGCTGTCTAGTGGCTGGTAACCGACACGCTCACTGCCACGGCCCAGGTTAGAAACCCCATTCAGAGAAACCTTGCTTGTAATTTTCTCAGACTCTTAAGCTTTTTAGATCTTTAACTGCTCCTTGGCATTATGCTGTACATTTCAACAAAGGGATGGACTTGTGGCACATCCGTACCAACCTTACCTTAGTTCCCGCAGCTTGTAGTCGATTCTAAGCCTTGGTGAAGGATGTTGAGGAAAAATGTTATCCTTTTTCCTAACCGCTTAGTGGACGATGGCTTTCATCTGATGGCATTCAGACACTCCATTTGCTTCTCTTCTCAGCTTTGATTTGTGACAACCCTTCCCTGGTGGTCTAGTGGCTAGGATTCGGCGCTCTCACCGCCGCGGCCCGGGTTCGATTCCCGGTCAGGGAAAAGCGCCTCTTTATTTTGAAGTGCCAACTTTCAAATCTTCACCTGTTGATACTGCTTCACTGATGTCAACATTCACTTTAAGGAACCGTAATGAAACTGCTGTAAGAGTCACATAAAATGGCCTTGTAAATATAAAAGCCCATGTAGGTCTTTGCAATTGTTTCTTCCTTTTTGCTGGCCTGGAGGGTGTTTTCCCAACTCGAAATCAGCCCAACACTTTCCCTGTTGTATTCCATTCTGCTTGAACAGTGAAGTGCTGAATCAATGTTCGGCAGACTTCCAGGAAGAAAACGCAGAAAGCTCCATTCTTGGCCTACCCTTTCAACTTTACTTTTCCACAGCTTTTTCTATGGACTTGAATTTGGATCTCACAGAAGAGCAGGTCTTCTCCCCTGGCTGTCTAGTGGCTGGTAACCGACACGCTCACTGCCACGGCCCAGGTTAGAAACCCCATTCAGAGAAACCTTGCTTGTAATTTTCTCAGACTCTTAAGCTTTTTAGATCTTTAACTGCTCCTTGGCATTATGCTGTACATTTCAACAAAGGGATGGACTTGTGGCACATCCGTACCAACCTTACCTTAGTTCCCGCAGCTTGTAGTCGATTCTAAGCCTTGGTGAAGGATGTTGAGGAAAAATGTTATCCTTTTTCCTAACCGCTTAGTGGACGATGGCTTTCATCTGATGGCATTCAGACACTCCATTTGCTTCTCTTCTCAGCTTTGATTTGTGACAACCCTTCCCTGGTGGTCTAGTGGCTAGGATTCGGCGCTCTCACCGCCGCGGCCCGGGTTCGATTCCCGGTCAGGGAAAAGCGCCTCTTTATTTTGAAGTGCCAACTTTCAAATCTTCACCTGTTGATACTGCTTCACTGATGTCAACATTCACTTTAAGGAACCGTAATGAAACTGCTGTAAGAGTCACATAAAATGGCCTTGTAAATATAAAAGCCCATGTAGGTCTTTGCAATTGTTTCTTCCTTTTTGCTGGCCTGGAGGGTGTTTTCCCAACTCAAAATCAGCCCAACACTTTCCCTGTTGTATTCCATTCTGCTTGAACAGTGAAGTGCTGAATCAATGTTCGGCAGACTTCCAGGAAGAAAAACGCAGAAAGCTCCATTCTTGGCCTACCCTTTCAACTTTACTTTTCCACAGCTTTTTCTATGGACTTGAATTTGGATCTCACAGAAGAGCAGGTCTTCTCCCCTGGCTGTCTAGTGGCTGGTAACCGACACGCTCACTGCCACGGCCCAGGTTAGAAACCCCATTCAGAGAAACCTTGCTTGTAATTTTCTCAGACTCTTAAGCTTTTTAGATCTTTAACTGCTCCTTGGCATTATGCTGTACATTTCAACAAAGGGATGGACTTGTGGCACATCCGTACCAACCTTACCTTAGTTCCCGCAGCTTGTAGTCGATTCTAAGCCTTGGTGAAGGATGTTGAGGAAAAATGTTATCCTTTTTCCTAACCGCTTAGTGGACGATGGCTTTCATCTGATGGCATTCAGACACTCCATTTGCTTCTCTTCTCAGCTTTGATTTGTGACAACCCTTCCCTGGTGGTCTAGTGGCTAGGATTCGGCGCTCTCACCGCCGCGGCCCGGGTTCGATTCCCGGTCAGGGAAAAGCGCCTCTTTATTTTGAAGTGCCAACTTTCAAATCTTCACCTGTTGATACTGCTTCACTGATGTCAACATTCACTTTAAGGAACCGTAATGAAACTGCTGTAAGAGTCACATAAAATGGCCTTGTAAATATAAAAGCCCATGTAGGTCTTTGCAATTGTTTCTTCCTTTTTGCTGGCCTGGAGGGTGTTTTCCCAACTCAAAATCAGCCCAACACTTTCCCTGTTGTATTCCATTCTGCTTGAACAGTGAAGTGCTGAATCAATGTTCGGCAGACTTCCAGGAAGAAAAACGCAGAAAGCTCCATTCTTGGCCTACCCTTTCAACTTTACTTTTCCACAGCTTTTTCTATGGACTTGAATTTGGATCTCACAGAAGAGCAGGTCTTCTCCCCTGGCTGTCTAGTGGCTGGTAACCGACACGCTCACTGCCACGGCCCAGGTTAGAAACCCCATTCAGAGAAACCTTGCTTGTAATTTTCTCAGACTCTTAAGCTTTTTAGATCTTTAACTGCTCCTTGGCATTATGCTGTACATTTCAACAAAGGGATGGACTTGTGGCACATCCGTACCAACCTTACCTTAGTTCCCGCAGCTTGTAGTCGATTCTAAGCCTTGGTGAAGGATGTTGAGGAAAAATGTTATCCTTTTTCCTAACCGCTTAGTGGACGATGGCTTTCATCTGATGGCATTCAGACACTCCATTTGCTTCTCTTCTCAGCTTTGATTTGTGACAACCCTTCCCTGGTGGTCTAGTGGCTAGGATTCGGCGCTCTCACCGCCGCGGCCCGGGTTCGATTCCCGGTCAGGGAAAAGCGCCTCTTTATTTTGAAGTGCCAACTTTCAAATCTTCACCTGTTGATACTGCTTCACTGATGTCAACATTCACTTTAAGGAACCGTAATGAAACTGCTGTAAGAGTCACATAAAATGGCCTTGTAAATATAAAAGCCCATGTAGGTCTTTGCAATTGTTTCTTCCTTTTTGCTGGCCTGGAGGGTGTTTTCCCAACTCAAAATCAGCCCAACACTTTCCCTGTTGTATTCCATTCTGCTTGAACAGTGAAGTGCTGAATCAATGTTCGGCAGACTTCCAGGAAGAAAACGCAGAAAGCTCCATTCTTGGCCTACCCTTTCAACTTTACTTTTCCACAGCTTTTTCTATGGACTTGAATTTGGATCTCACAGAAGAGCAGGTCTTCTCCCCTGGCTGTCTAGTGGCTGGTAACCGACACGCTCACTGCCACGGCCCAGGTTAGAAACCCCATTCAGAGAAACCTTGCTTGTAATTTTCTCAGACTCTTAAGCTTTTTAGATCTTTAACTGCTCCTTGGCATTATGCTGTACATTTCAACAAAGGGATGGACTTGTGGCACATCCGTACCAACCTTACCTTAGTTCCCGCAGCTTGTAGTCGATTCTAAGCCTTGGTGAAGGATGTTGAGGAAAAATGTTATCCTTTTTCCTAACCGCTTAGTGGACGATGGCTTTCATCTGATGGCATTCAGACACTCCATTTGCTTCTCTTCTCAGCTTTGATTTGTGACAACCCTTCCCTGGTGGTCTAGTGGCTAGGATTCGGCGCTCTCACCGCCGCGGCCCGGGTTCGATTCCCGGTCAGGGAAAAGCGCCTCTTTATTTTGAAGTGCCAACTTTCAAATCTTCACCTGTTGATACTGCTTCACTGATGTCAACATTCACTTTAAGGAACCGTAATGAAACTGCTGTAAGAGTCACATAAAATGGCCTTGTAAATATAAAAGCCCATGTAGGTCTTTGCAATTGTTTCTTCCTTTTGCTGGCCTGGAGGGTGTTTTCCCAACTCAAAATCAGCCCAACACTTTCCCTGTTGTATTCCATTCTGCTTGAACAGTGAAGTGCTGAATCAATGTTCGGCAGACTTCCAGGAAGAAAACGCAGAAAGCTCCATTCTTGGCCTACCCTTTCAACTTTACTTTTCCACAGCTTTTTCTATGGACTTGAATTTGGATCTCACAGAAGAGCAGGTCTTCTCCCTGGCTGTCTAGTGGCTGGTAACCGACACGCTCACTGCCACGGCCCAGGTTAGAAACCCCATTCAGAGAAACCTTGCTTGTAATTTTCTCAGACTCTTAAGCTTTTTAGATCTTTAACTGCTCCTTGGCATTATGCTGTACATTTCAACAAAGGGATGGACTTGTGGCACATCCGTACCAACCTTACCTTAGTTCCCGCAGCTTGTAGTCGATTCTAAGCCTTGGTGAAGGATGTTGAGGAAAAATGTTATCCTTTTTCCTAACCGCTTAGTGGACGATGGCTTTCATCTGATGGCATTCAGACACTCCATTTGCTTCTCTTCTCAGCTTTGATTTGTGACAACCCTTCCCTGGTGGTCTAGTGGCTAGGATTCGGCGCTCTCACCGCCGCGGCCCGGGTTCGATTCCCGGTCAGGGAAAAGCGCCTCTTTATTTTGAAGTGCCAACTTTCAAATCTTCACCTGTTGATACTGCTTCACTGATGTCAACATTCACTTTAAGGAACCGTAATGAAACTGCTGTAAGAGTCACATAAAATGGCCTTGTAAATATAAAAGCCCATGTAGGTCTTTGCAATTGTTTCTTCCTTTTGCTGGCCTGGAGGGTGTTTTCCCAACTCAAAATCAGCCCAACACTTTCCCTGTTGTATTCCATTCTGCTTGAACAGTGAAGTGCTGAATCAATGTTCGGCAGACTTCCAGGAAGAAAAACGCAGAAAGCTCCATTCTTGGCCTACCCTTTCAACTTTACTTTTCCACAGCTTTTTCTATGGACTTGAATTTGGATCTCACAGAAGAGCAGGTCTTCTCCCCTGGCTGTCTAGTGGCTGGTAACCGACACGCTCACTGCCACGGCCCAGGTTAGAAACCCCATTCAGAGAAACCTTGCTTGTAATTTTCTCAGACTCTTAAGCTTTTAGATCTTTAACTGCTCCTTGGCATTATGCTGTACATTTCAACAAAGGGATGGACTTGTGGCACATCCGTACCAACCTTACCTTAGTTCCCGCAGCTTGTAGTCGATTCTAAGCCTTGGTGAAGGATGTTGAGGAAAAATGTTATCCTTTTTCCTAACCGCTTAGTGGACGATGGCTTTCATCTGATGGCATTCAGACACTCCATTTGCTTCTCTTCTCAGCTTTGATTTGTGACAACCCTTCCCTGGTGGTCTAGTGGCTAGGATTCGGCGCTCTCACCGCCGCGGCCCGGGTTCGATTCCCGGTCAGGGAAAAGCGCCTCTTTATTTTGAAGTGCCAACTTTCAAATCTTCACCTGTTGATACTGCTTCACTGATGTCAACATTCACTTTAAGGAACCGTAATGAAACTGCTGTAAGAGTCACATAAAATGGCCTTGTAAATATAAAAGCCCATGTAGGTCTTTGCAATTGTTTCTTCCTTTTTGCTGGCCTGGAGGGTGTTTTCCCAACTCAGAAATCAGCCCAACACTTTCCCTGTTGTATTCCATTCTGCTTGAACAGTGAAGTGCTGAATCAATGTTCGGCAGACTTCCAGGAAGAAAAACGCAGAAAGCTCCATTCTTGGCCTACCCTTTCAACTTTACTTTTCCACAGCTTTTTCTATGGACTTGAATTTGGATCTCACAGAAGAGCAGGTCTTCTCCCCTGGCTGTCTAGTGGCTGGTAACCGACACGCTCACTGCCACGGCCCAGGTTAGAAACCCCATTCAGAGAAACCTTGCTTGTAATTTTCTCAGACTCTTAAGCTTTTAGATCTTTAACTGCTCCTTGGCATTATGCTGTACATTTCAACAAAGGGATGGACTTGTGGCACATCCGTACCAACCTTACCTTAGTTCCCGCAGCTTGTAGTCGATTCTAAGCCTTGGTGAAGGATGTTGAGGAAAAATGTTATCCTTTTTCCTAACCGCTTAGTGGACGATGGCTTTCATCTGATGGCATTCAGACACTCCATTTGCTTCTCTTCTCAGCTTTGATTTGTGACAACCCTTCCCTGGTGGTCTAGTGGCTAGGATTCGGCGCTCTCACCGCCGCGGCCCGGGTTCGATTCCCGGTCAGGGAAAAGCGCCTCTTTATTTTGAAGTGCCAACTTTCAAATCTTCACCTGTTGATACTGCTTCACTGATGTCAACATTCACTTTAAGGAACCGTAATGAAACTGCTGTAAGAGTCACATAAAATGGCCTTGTAAATATAAAAGCCCATGTAGGTCTTTGCAATTGTTTCTTCCTTTTTGCTGGCCTGGAGGGTGTTTTCCCAACTCAAAATCAGCCCAACACTTTCCCTGTTGTATTCCATTCTGCTTGAACAGTGAAGTGCTGAATCAATGTTCGGCAGACTTCCAGGAAGAAAACGCAGAAAGCTCCATTCTTGGCCTACCCTTTCAACTTTACTTTTCCACAGCTTTTTCTATGGACTTGAATTTGGATCTCACAGAAGAGCAGGTCTTCTCCCCTGGCTGTCTAGTGGCTGGTAACCGACACGCTCACTGCCACGGCCCAGGTTAGAAACCCCATTCAGAGAAACCTTGCTTGTAATTTTCTCAGACTCTTAAGCTTTTTAGATCTTTAACTGCTCCTTGGCATTATGCTGTACATTTCAACAAAGGGATGGACTTGTGGCACATCCGTACCAACCTTACCTTAGTTCCCGCAGCTTGTAGTCGATTCTAAGCCTTGGTGAAGGATGTTGAGGAAAAATGTTATCCTTTTTCCTAACCGCTTAGTGGACGATGGCTTTCATCTGATGGCATTCAGACACTCCATTTGCTTCTCTTCTCAGCTTTGATTTGTGACAACCCTTCCCTGGTGGTCTAGTGGCTAGGATTCGGCGCTCTCACCGCCGCGGCCCGGGTTCGATTCCCGGTCAGGGAAAAGCGCCTCTTTATTTTGAAGTGCCAACTTTCAAATCTTCACCTGTTGATACTGCTTCACTGATGTCAACATTCACTTTAAGGAACCGTAATGAAACTGCTGTAAGAGTCACATAAAATGGCCTTGTAAATATAAAAGCCCATGTAGGTCTTTGCAATTGTTTCTTCCTTTTTGCTGGCCTGGAGGGTGTTTTCCCAACTCAAAATCAGCCCAACACTTTCCCTGTTGTATTCCATTCTGCTTGAACAGTGAAGTGCTGAATCAATGTTCGGCAGACTTCCAGGAAGAAAAACGCAGAAAGCTCCATTCTTGGCCTACCCTTTCAACTTTACTTTTCCACAGCTTTTTCTATGGACTTGAATTTGGATCTCACAGAAGAGCAGGTCTTCTCCCCTGGCTGTCTAGTGGCTGGTAACCGACACGCTCACTGCCACGGCCCAGGTTAGAAACCCCATTCAGAGAAACCTTGCTTGTAATTTTCTCAGACTCTTAAGCTTTTTAGATCTTTAACTGCTCCTTGGCATTATGCTGTACATTTCAACAAAGGGATGGACTTGTGGCACATCCGTACCAACCTTACCTTAGTTCCCGCAGCTTGTAGTCGATTCTAAGCCTTGGTGAAGGATGTTGAGGAAAAATGTTATCCTTTTTCCTAACCGCTTAGTGGACGATGGCTTTCATCTGATGGCATTCAGACACTCCATTTGCTTCTCTTCTCAGCTTTGATTTGTGACAACCCTTCCCTGGTGGTCTAGTGGCTAGGATTCGGCGCTCTCACCGCCGCGGCCCGGGTTCGATTCCCGGTCAGGGAAAAGCGCCTCTTTATTTTGAAGTGCCAACTTTCAAATCTTCACCTGTTGATACTGCTTCACTGATGTCAACATTCACTTTAAGGAACCGTAATGAAACTGCTGTAAGAGTCACATAAAATGGCCTTGTAAATATAAAAGCCCATGTAGGTCTTTGCAATTGTTTCTTCCTTTTTGCTGGCCTGGAGGGTGTTTTCCCAACTCGAAATCAGCCCAACACTTTCCCTGTTGTATTCCATTCTGCTTGAACAGTGAAGTGCTGAATCAATGTTCGGCAGACTTCCAGGAAGAAAAACGCAGAAAGCTCCATTCTTGGCCTACCCTTTCAACTTTACTTTTCCACAGCTTTTTCTATGGACTTGAATTTGGATCTCACAGAAGAGCAGGTCTTCTCCCTGGCTGTCTAGTGGCTGGTAACCGACACGCTCACTGCCACGGCCCAGGTTAGAAACCCCATTCAGAGAAACCTTGCTTGTAATTTTCTCAGACTCTTAAGCTTTTTAGATCTTTAACTGCTCCTTGGCATTATGCTGTACATTTCAACAAAGGGATGGACTTGTGGCACATCCGTACCAACCTTACCTTAGTTCCCGCAGCTTGTAGTCGATTCTAAGCCTTGGTGAAGGATGTTGAGGAAAAATGTTATCCTTTTTCCTAACCGCTTAGTGGACGATGGCTTTCATCTGATGGCATTCAGACACTCCATTTGCTTCTCTTCTCAGCTTTGATTTGTGACAACCCTTCCCTGGTGGTCTAGTGGCTAGGATTCGGCGCTCTCACCGCCGCGGCCCGGGTTCGATTCCCGGTCAGGGAAAAGCGCCTCTTTATTTTGAAGTGCCAACTTTCAAATCTTCACCTGTTGATACTGCTTCACTGATGTCAACATTCACTTTAAGGAACCGTAATGAAACTGCTGTAAGAGTCACATAAAATGGCCTTGTAAATATAAAAGCCCATGTAGGTCTTTGCAATTGTTTCTTCCTTTTTGCTGGCCTGGAGGGTGTTTTCCCAACTCGAAATCAGCCCAACACTTTCCCTGTTGTATTCCATTCTGCTTGAACAGTGAAGTGCTGAATCAATGTTCGGCAGACTTCCAGGAAGAAAAACGCAGAAAGCTCCATTCTTGGCCTACCCTTTCAACTTTACTTTTCCACAGCTTTTTCTATGGACTTGAATTTGGATCTCACAGAAGAGCAGGTCTTCTCCCCTGGCTGTCTAGTGGCTGGTAACCGACACGCTCACTGCCACGGCCCAGGTTAGAAACCCCATTCAGAGAAACCTTGCTTGTAATTTTCTCAGACTCTTAAGCTTTTTAGATCTTTAACTGCTCCTTGGCATTATGCTGTACATTTCAACAAAGGGATGGACTTGTGGCACATCCGTACCAACCTTACCTTAGTTCCCGCAGCTTGTAGTCGATTCTAAGCCTTGGTGAAGGATGTTGAGGAAAAATGTTATCCTTTTTCCTAACCGCTTAGTGGACGATGGCTTTCATCTGATGGCATTCAGACACTCCATTTGCTTCTCTTCTCAGCTTTGATTTGTGACAACCCTTCCCTGGTGGTCTAGTGGCTAGGATTCGGCGCTCTCACCGCCGCGGCCCGGGTTCGATTCCCGGTCAGGGAAAAGCGCCTCTTTATTTTGAAGTGCCAACTTTCAAATCTTCACCTGTTGATACTGCTTCACTGATGTCAACATTCACTTTAAGGAACCGTAATGAAACTGCTGTAAGAGTCACATAAAATGGCCTTGTAAATATAAAAGCCCATGTAGGTCTTTGCAATTGTTTCTTCCTTTTTGCTGGCCTGGAGGGTGTTTTCCCAACTCGAAATCAGCCCAACACTTTCCCTGTTGTATTCCATTCTGCTTGAACAG
The DNA here is from genome assembly GCA_033119425.1 of Bufotes viridis. Lineage (NCBI taxonomy): Eukaryota > Metazoa > Chordata > Amphibia > Anura > Bufonidae > Bufotes > Bufotes viridis. The sequence continues at coordinate 71,413 of JAKVIS010000378.1, forward strand.
TGAAGTGCTGAATCAATGTTCGGCAGACTTCCAGGAAGAAAACGCAGAAAGCTCCATTCTTGGCCTACCCTTTCAACTTTACTTTTCCACAGCTTTTTCTATGGACTTGAATTTGGATCTCACAGAAGAGCAGGTCTTCTCCCCTGGCTGTCTAGTGGCTGGTAACCGACACGCTCACTGCCACGGCCCAGGTTAGAAACCCCATTCAGAGAAACCTTGCTTGTAATTTTCTCAGACTCTTAAGCTTTTTAGATCTTTAACTGCTCCTTGGCATTATGCTGTACATTTCAACAAAGGGATGGACTTGTGGCACATCCGTACCAACCTTACCTTAGTTCCCGCAGCTTGTAGTCGATTCTAAGCCTTGGTGAAGGATGTTGAGGAAAAATGTTATCCTTTTTCCTAACCGCTTAGTGGACGATGGCTTTCATCTGATGGCATTCAGACACTCCATTTGCTTCTCTTCTCAGCTTTGATTTGTGACAACCCTTCCCTGGTGGTCTAGTGGCTAGGATTCGGCGCTCTCACCGCCGCGGCCCGGGTTCGATTCCCGGTCAGGGAAAGCGCCTCTTTATTTTGAAGTGCCAACTTTCAAATCTTCACCTGTTGATACTGCTTCACTGATGTCAACATTCACTTTAAGGAACCGTAATGAAACTGCTGTAAGAGTCACATAAAATGGCCTTGTAAATATAAAAGCCCATGTAGGTCTTTGCAATTGTTTCTTCCTTTTTGCTGGCCTGGAGGGTGTTTTCCCAACTCAAAATCAGCCCAACACTTTCCCTGTTGTATTCCATTCTGCTTGAACAGTGAAGTGCTGAATCAATGTTCGGCAGACTTCCAGGAAGAAAACGCAGAAAGCTCCATTCTTGGCCTACCCTTTCAACTTTACTTTTCCACAGCTTTTTCTATGGACTTGAATTTGGATCTCACAGAAGAGCAGGTCTTCTCCCTGGCTGTCTAGTGGCTGGTAACCGACACGCTCACTGCCACGGCCCAGGTTAGAAACCCCATTCAGAGAAACCTTGCTTGTAATTTTCTCAGACTCTTAAGCTTTTTAGATCTTTAACTGCTCCTTGGCATTATGCTGTACATTTCAACAAAGGGATGGACTTGTGGCACATCCGTACCAACCTTACCTTAGTTCCCGCAGCTTGTAGTCGATTCTAAGCCTTGGTGAAGGATGTTGAGGAAAAATGTTATCCTTTTTCCTAACCGCTTAGTGGACGATGGCTTTCATCTGATGGCATTCAGACACTCCATTTGCTTCTCTTCTCAGCTTTGATTTGTGACAACCCTTCCCTGGTGGTCTAGTGGCTAGGATTCGGCGCTCTCACCGCCGCGGCCCGGGTTCGATTCCCGGTCAGGGAAAGCGCCTCTTTATTTTGAAGTGCCAACTTTCAAATCTTCACCTGTTGATACTGCTTCACTGATGTCAACATTCACTTTAAGGAACCGTAATGAAACTGCTGTAAGAGTCACATAAAATGGCCTTGTAAATATAAAAGCCCATGTAGGTCTTTGCAATTGTTTCTTCCTTTTTGCTGGCCTGGAGGGTGTTTTCCCAACTCAAAATCAGCCCAACACTTTCCCTGTTGTATTCCATTCTGCTTGAACAGTGAAGTGCTGAATCAATGTTCGGCAGACTTCCAGGAAGAAAAACGCAGAAAGCTCCATTCTTGGCCTACCCTTTCAACTTTACTTTTCCACAGCTTTTTCTATGGACTTGAATTTGGATCTCACAGAAGAGCAGGTCTTCTCCCCTGGCTGTCTAGTGGCTGGTAACCGACACGCTCACTGCCACGGCCCAGGTTAGAAACCCCATTCAGAGAAACCTTGCTTGTAATTTTCTCAGACTCTTAAGCTTTTAGATCTTTAACTGCTCCTTGGCATTATGCTGTACATTTCAACAAAGGGATGGACTTGTGGCACATCCGTACCAACCTTACCTTAGTTCCCGCAGCTTGTAGTCGATTCTAAGCCTTGGTGAAGGATGTTGAGGAAAAATGTTATCCTTTTTCCTAACCGCTTAGTGGACGATGGCTTTCATCTGATGGCATTCAGACACTCCATTTGCTTCTCTTCTCAGCTTTGATTTGTGACAACCCTTCCCTGGTGGTCTAGTGGCTAGGATTCGGCGCTCTCACCGCCGCGGCCCGGGTTCGATTCCCGGTCAGGGAAAAGCGCCTCTTTATTTTGAAGTGCCAACTTTCAAATCTTCACCTGTTGATACTGCTTCACTGATGTCAACATTCACTTTAAGGAACCGTAATGAAACTGCTGTAAGAGTCACATAAAATGGCCTTGTAAATATAAAAGCCCATGTAGGTCTTTGCAATTGTTTCTTCCTTTTTGCTGGCCTGGAGGGTGTTTTCCCAACTCAAAATCAGCCCAACACTTTCCCTGTTGTATTCCATTCTGCTTGAACAGTGAAGTGCTGAATCAATGTTCGGCAGACTTCCAGGAAGAAAACGCATGAAAGCTCCATTCTTGGCCTACCCTTTCAACTTTACTTTTCCACAGCTTTTTCTATGGACTTGAATTTGGATCTCACAGAAGAGCAGGTCTTCTCCCCTGGCTGTCTAGTGGCTGGTAACCGACACGCTCACTGCCACGGCCCAGGTTAGAAACCCCATTCAGAGAAACCTTGCTTGTAATTTTCTCAGACTCTTAAGCTTTTAGATCTTTAACTGCTCCTTGGCATTATGCTGTACATTTCAACAAAGGGATGGACTTGTGGCACATCCGTACCAACCTTACCTTAGTTCCCGCAGCTTGTAGTCGATTCTAAGCCTTGGTGAAGGATGTTGAGGAAAAATGTTATCCTTTTTCCTAACCGCTTAGTGGACGATGGCTTTCATCTGATGGCATTCAGACACTCCATTTGCTTCTCTTCTCAGCTTTGATTTGTGACAACCCTTCCCTGGTGGTCTAGTGGCTAGGATTCGGCGCTCTCACCGCCGCGGCCGGGTTCGATTCCGGTCAGGGAAAAGCGCCTCTTTATTTTGAAGTGCCAACTTTCAAATCTTCACCTGTTGATACTGCTTCACTGATGTCAACATTCACTTTAAGGAACCGTAATGAAACTGCTGTAAGAGTCACATAAAATGGCCTTGTAAATATAAAAGCCCATGTAGGTCTTTGCAATTGTTTCTTCCTTTTGCTGGCCTGGAGGGTGTTTTCCCAACTCAAAATCAGCCCAACACTTTCCCTGTTGTATTCCATTCTGCTTGAACAGTGAAGTGCTGAATCAATGTTCGGCAGACTTCCAGGAAGAAAAGCATGAAAGCTCCATTCTTGGCCTACCCTTTCAACTTTACTTTTCCACAGCTTTTTCTATGGACTTGAATTTGGATCTCACAGAAGAGCAGGTCTTCTCCCCTGGCTGTCTAGTGGCTGGTAACCGACACGCTCACTGCCACGGCCCAGGTTAGAAACCCCATTCAGAGAAACCTTGCTTGTAATTTTCTCAGACTCTTAAGCTTTTTAGATCTTTAACTGCTCCTTGGCATTATGCTGTACATTTCAACAAAGGGATGGACTTGTGGCACATCCGTACCAACCTTACCTTAGTTCCCGCAGCTTGTAGTCGATTCTAAGCCTTGGTGAAGGATGTTGAGGAAAAATGTTATCCTTTTTCCTAACCGCTTAGTGGACGATGGCTTTCATCTGATGGCATTCAGACACTCCATTTGCTTCTCTTCTCAGCTTTGATTTGTGACAACCCTTCCCTGGTGGTCTAGTGGCTAGGATTCGGCGCTCTCACCGCCGCGGCCCGGGTTCGATTCCCGGTCAGGGAAAAGCGCCTCTTTATTTTGAAGTGCCAACTTTCAAATCTTCACCTGTTGATACTGCTTCACTGATGTCAACATTCACTTTAAGGAACCGTAATGAAACTGCTGTAAGAGTCACATAAAATGGCCTTGTAAATATAAAAGCCCATGTAGGTCTTTGCAATTGTTTCTTCCTTTTTGCTGGCCTGGAGGGTGTTTTCCCAACTCAAAAATCAGCCCAACACTTTCCCTGTTGTATTCCATTCTGCTTGAACAGTGAAGTGCTGAATCAATGTTCGGCAGACTTCCAGGAAGAAAAACGCATGAAAGCTCCATTCTTGGCCTACCCTTTCAACTTTACTTTTCCACAGCTTTTTCTATGGACTTGAATTTGGATCTCACAGAAGAGCAGGTCTTCTCCCTGGCTGTCTAGTGGCTGGTAACCGACACGCTCACTGCCACGGCCCAGGTTAGAAACCCCATTCAGAGAAACCTTGCTTGTAATTTTCTCAGACTCTTAAGCTTTTAGATCTTTAACTGCTCCTTGGCATTATGCTGTACATTTCAACAAAGGGATGGACTTGTGGCACATCCGTACCAACCTTACCTTAGTTCCCGCAGCTTGTAGTCGATTCTAAGCCTTGGTGAAGGATGTTGAGGAAAAATGTTATCCTTTTTCCTAACCGCTTAGTGGACGATGGCTTTCATCTGATGGCATTCAGACACTCCATTTGCTTCTCTTCTCAGCTTTGATTTGTGACAACCCTTCCCTGGTGGTCTAGTGGCTAGGATTCGGCGCTCTCACCGCCGCGGCCCGGGTTCGATTCCCGGTCAGGGAAAGCGCCTCTTTATTTTGAAGTGCCAACTTTCAAATCTTCACCTGTTGATACTGCTTCACTGATGTCAACATTCACTTTAAGGAACCGTAATGAAACTGCTGTAAGAGTCACATAAAATGGCCTTGTAAATATAAAAGCCCATGTAGGTCTTTGCAATTGTTTCTTCCTTTTTGCTGGCCTGGAGGGTGTTTTCCCAACTCAAAAATCAGCCCAACACTTTCCCTGTTGTATTCCATTCTGCTTGAACAGTGAAGTGCTGAATCAATGTTCGGCAGACTTCCAGGAAGAAAACGCAGAAAGCTCCATTCTTGGCCTACCCTTTCAACTTTACTTTTCCACAGCTTTTTCTATGGACTTGAATTTGGATCTCACAGAAGAGCAGGTCTTCTCCCTGGCTGTCTAGTGGCTGGTAACCGACACGCTCACTGCCACGGCCCAGGTTAGAAACCCCATTCAGAGAAACCTTGCTTGTAATTTTCTCAGACTCTTAAGCTTTTTAGATCTTTAACTGCTCCTTGGCATTATGCTGTACATTTCAACAAAGGGATGGACTTGTGGCACATCCGTACCAACCTTACCTTAGTTCCCGCAGCTTGTAGTCGATTCTAAGCCTTGGTGAAGGATGTTGAGGAAAAATGTTATCCTTTTTCCTAACCGCTTAGTGGACGATGGCTTTCATCTGATGGCATTCAGACACTCCATTTGCTTCTCTTCTCAGCTTTGATTTGTGACAACCCTTCCCTGGTGGTCTAGTGGCTAGGATTCGGCGCTCTCACCGCCGCGGCCCGGGTTCGATTCCCGGTCAGGGAAAAGCGCCTCTTTATTTTGAAGTGCCAACTTTCAAATCTTCACCTGTTGATACTGCTTCACTGATGTCAACATTCACTTTAAGGAACCGTAATGAAACTGCTGTAAGAGTCACATAAAATGGCCTTGTAAATATAAAAGCCCATGTAGGTCTTTGCAATTGTTTCTTCCTTTTGCTGGCCTGGAGGTGTTTTCCCAACTCAAAATCAGCCCAACACTTTCCCTGTTGTATTCCATTCTGCTTGAACAGTGAAGTGCTGAATCAATGTTCGGCAGACTTCCAGGAAAGAAAACGCAGAAAGCTCCATTCTTGGCCTACCCTTTCAACTTTACTTTTCCACAGCTTTTTCTATGGACTTGAATTTGGATCTCACAGAAGAGCAGGTCTTCTCCCCTGGCTGTCTAGTGGCTGGTAACCGACACGCTCACTGCCACGGCCCAGGTTAGAAACCCCATTCAGAGAAACCTTGCTTGTAATTTTCTCAGACTCTTAAGCTTTTAGATCTTTAACTGCTCCTTGGCATTATGCTGTACATTTCAACAAAGGGATGGACTTGTGGCACATCCGTACCAACCTTACCTTAGTTCCCGCAGCTTGTAGTCGATTCTAAGCCTTGGTGAAGGATGTTGAGGAAAAATGTTATCCTTTTTCCTAACCGCTTAGTGGACGATGGCTTTCATCTGATGGCATTCAGACACTCCATTTGCTTCTCTTCTCAGCTTTGATTTGTGACAACCCTTCCCTGGTGGTCTAGTGGCTAGGATTCGGCGCTCTCACCGCCGCGGCCGGGTTCGATTCCCGGTCAGGAAAAGCGCCTCTTTATTTTGAAGTGCCAACTTTCAAATCTTCACCTGTTGATACTGCTTCACTGATGTCAACATTCACTTTAAGGAACCGTAATGAAACTGCTGTAAGAGTCACATAAAATGGCCTTGTACATATAAAAGCCCATGTAGGTCTTTGCAATTGTTTCTTCCTTTTTGCTGGCCTGGAGGGTGTTTTCCCAACTCGAAAATCAGCCCAACACTTTCCCTGTTGTATTCCATTCTGCTTGAACAGTGAAGTGCTGAATCAATGTTCGGCAGACTTCCAGGAAGAAAACGCCGAAAGCTCCATTCTTGGCCTACCCTTTCAACTTTACTTTTCCACAGCTTTTTCTATGGACTTGAAT
>JAKVIS010000379.1:0-79599 GCA_033119425.1 Bufotes viridis
ATGAATACACTGGAGTCCAGGCTCGCGGCACGCCCCGGCTAATAAGAAAATACTGCCGTACACATTCAGTAGCCGTCAGCCAAACGGTTGTTTGCCCTATTCTCTCCCAACTCCCCCATACACACCCACTTGTATGTGTATTTAGTGGGGAGAAGGAAGAAAGTTGGTGTCGGACACCTCTGACTACGGCTTATCTCTAGGGAGAAAAAAAGGATAAGGTGAAAATATTCAATTTGCCCGATCCTTCTCTCTCCTGACATCATCTGTCGGGGGAGAGTCAGTAGCTCCCCAAATAAATTAGACTACACTAATGTGTATGGTGGCCTTAAGTGGCAGTGCCTATTTTGTGCCATCAGAAAGGACACTGTGAAGTAAGTGACAAATTCCCTTTAAAGAGATTCTCTGAGATAATTTAGAATGGCCACCAGCAACATGTCCTAAAATGTGAGCAGGACTGCTTGCCACTATTTGCAGAGCTGCCTAGGAGGGTGAGAGGGCAGGCCCTCGCTACACACTACGCTCTGACACTTGCATATACTACATATTGGTGAGTTCTCCTGTCAGGCTGCTCAGCCATGATGGCATATTGTAGGCACGATCACATCATTACCATCTATTGTAGAAGAGTGGAGTGGAATGAGGCCCTGCACCCGCAACCCCCTAGGCAATTCTGCAAGGTCCTGTTCTGATACTAGGGCAGGTTGCTGGCGGCCATTTTGAATCATTCCAGATGAACCCCTTTAAAGAGGTTGTAACATTTGAACGGCCCCTGTCAGTATGCTGTGATATAGCAGATTGACTATAGCGGCGTTCTCACCTCTATAAAGTCCGAGTTAGGGTGGATTAACACGCGGTAGATTTTGTTGCAGAAAATTTCTGCAACTGAAAATCAGTTCCATTTACCTGAATGAGGCTTGCAGAAATCCATGTGCTGGCTGTTAAAACAACCTTATTCACATGAATGAACTGATTGTCTAAATCTGCACAAAGCTGTTTTTGTCCGGCTGCTCCTTGGCATATTTGCCGGGTTTGCGGTTGGATGTCCGCCGGACGGATTGCCGGCAGCGCATGGCTGCGCCCGGCCGGAACAGTATGATGTGTACATCCTGATCAACATGCCTCACATGGTTTACTATAGTATTTCTGAAGTACTGAACTCCTAATGCAGTTTGTGCACTGTGGTGCGGAGGTGCGGTATTATTGTCTCTTTATTTAGGATTGTTTTTTATGACTAGGTCCATGCTGTGCTGTACATGATTTCTTTGGTGGTGATTGCTCAGTGTACAGACACTTCCAAGCCCTGACAGTATGTTAGTAGTGTTCCTTTAAATTCTAGTGCCTGCGGCGGAGCAGACTTCACCTCCCATCATTTCCTCTCAGCTGATCGCAGCCAGCCTCAGTTTATGTCCCTGTCTGAGCTTGTGGTCTAGGACTATTCGGCAAGAGCTCCCGCATGTCCAAAAATGGAAATGTTCTTCTTTTTTTTTTTTATTCCTATTAAACTTAAGGGGACGGCGTTTAGGAGGAGTTTTCTTTGAATTACAAAGCCAAAGGAATCCTGCATTAGATCACTCTCTGGAATCCAGAACCCTGCGATGATGAACTTTATGAAGCCATTCATTTCACTCATTCATTCTTGCTGTGCTGCTGAGAATCTCCAAATGTGGCAGTCCTTATGCAACGATCATGTCCCTGCCGTTACCTTCTTGACAATCTTTAGAGTCTCCATCTAGCAGGCCACGCTGAGATTTGTACTCCCTATTGTTGTTAGAGGAGCCCTAATGCTATAACAATAAATTGGGAAGCTAAGAAGCACTAGAACTAATATTAATATTGGTAACTAATTGACAGCAGTGACAGAGAGAGCAGAGCCTCTAGGTGTAATGGTAACGCCCCCGTTGCTCCTAGAGGCTCATTTGCATATATTAAAACATCATTTTTTTTTCAGCAATGCAGGCACATGTGAACACGGGACCAACACAGACACCTTCAGCTGCCAAGTGCACATGTAACAGGTCAGCCAGTGTCATAGACAGACGCCCTTTAAGATCTGCTATATGAAGAGAGGAGCATATGTGCTGGAGATTTTACCCATAGAGACTTTTCACTTTGCTGCTAACTAAAACCCTGTGTTGGTCAGGCTGCGTTCACATCTGTGTTGGGGCCTCCGTTCAGAGCTTCTGTTACAGATTTTGTCATGTGTGATTGAAAAAAATAAGTGCAAAAGCACTATATTTCTTCTAAAAAAGACTCCATTATAGCAATGTAGTGTGTCATGGTGTCTGCCACGTGACGGATCCAGCAAAAGCATGGTGCCGTTCCCATGTTGGCCATCAGCATTGTTTATAATGAACTTCTGCCGTTATTAGTGACCCATTTCCATCCTTTATATCATTAGGCCTAGTTCACGTTTCAGGGATTTGATCAGTTATTTCCATCAGTGACTGTGAGCCAAAAACAGATGTTGGTCTAAAACACAGGACAGGAGCAAATCTTACCTTTAGGGCTCATGCACACGACCATATTTTCTTTCCGCTTCCGTTCCGTTTTTTGTGTGCCCGTGTGCGGAACCATTTACTTCAATGGGGCTGTAAAAAAATACGGAAGTTACTCCGTGTGCAATCCGTTTCAGTTTGTCCACATGGCCGTTCCGACAAAAAATAGTGCATGTCCTATTGTCCGCAAATCACGGTCCGAGGCCCTATTCAAGTCAATAGGTCTGCAAAAAATACTGAACACATCCGTACGTCATCCGTATTTTGCGGATCCATACTGTAGAAATGCTATGCCCAGCCCGTATTGCTCATGTGTTTGGTTACTGTTTCCGTTTCCGATCCGCAAATAACGGATCGCATACGGAAACCATACGGATATTTTTTGTGGAATTACCGAACAGAAGAGGACTTAAATCAGAGAAAAAAAACTTCAGATGCGGAACAATGGATTCGTGAAAAACTGACCGCAAAACAACAACGGTTGTGTGCATGAGCCTTTGTGGGCCTCACTACTAGTTTTGGCTCAATGACTGATTGAAATCACTGACCAAATCACTGAAGTGTGAACTAGGCTTTGGAGCTCATGCACACGACCGTATGTATTTTGCGTTCTGCAAAATACAGATTTCCCCCCAAAAAACGGGTGATGTCTGTGTTATATCCGTTTTTTTTCTTTCTTTTTTTTTTTTTTGCAGATCAATTGTAACAGTGCCTTTCCTTGTCCACAAAACGGACAAGAGTAGGATATGTTCTATTTTTTTTGCGCAATGGACTTGTGGACATGTGTAGTAATTTCCGTTTTTTTGTGGCCCGTATGCGAAACCATTCTTAAAAGAAAAAAAAAACAGAACGGACATGGACAAAAAATGAGTTCATATGCGTGAGTTCTTACTCTGTTGTATCACTGAAATATTCAAATATCGTACACTGGTTTGTATTAAAGGAAATGTGTCATCCGGAAATGATCTATTGTATAAATCAAGGTTTTTTTTTTGTTGTTTTTTTGTCACCTATATTTAAAAAAAACTTAAAGACCTGCAGTTTTCGTAGCCTAAAAATAGGGGCCACTTCTTGGTCTGTTTAGATCTAAACAGTCATCTCATTATTATCACAGACAGGGTTACAATGACAGATATCACCTATAAATAGCACAGGATTCGCTGTGCACAATGCACATCACACCTTATCTCCCTCCTTGTACAATGACCTCTCAGTGGGTCAAAGAGCTTGCCTAGGCTGGTGTCGTTTTTCGACAACTGTTACACCTTTTATGTAAAATTAGTAAATTTGCTGGGGCCGGAGTGCTGCCCCCCCTCAACACTCCTGTGTGTCGCAAAATAGGGGTGGTGCAACTATTTTATGACAAAAAAAAGGCGTAACGAGACCCTCCCCGTGGCTATTGTGTCTAAGGTTCATGTGGCTGCTGTAAAGCAGATCTCTAAATTCTGTTAGGAACCGCTCAGGAAGATGGCTGCCCCCATATTCATGTTCAGGAAATGGATACAATCAGATTAGAAAGAAAAGGATGTGTGTCACTATCTAGTGTTCACTGGCAGAAAAAAAATGATTGGTGACCCATCATTTAACCCAGATCACCACATAGGGCCACACAAGGTATTCAGGAAAACGTCTTCAACAATCATTCGGCTCATATAGTCGTGTTTTCTGTGGACAGCACACAGATCCATTGCATTTAATGGGTATACTCAGACTCAGTTCAAGTCTATGGGTCGGTGAAAACCACTGACCGCATATGGACACCATCTGTATTTGGTCAATTTTTTACAGACCTTTACTAGGAGATGCTCTGAAAATCCACTTTTCAGTAGGATGGGTCATTTTTTTCATGCACATGAAGAATGACTGAGAAAAAAAACAGCCACACAGAACAAAACCAACACGGATGTAGTCACTGATGGAAAACTGATCTTTTTTTCACAGACGGAAAACTGACACAAGTGTGTGAATAAGGCCTTATGTCTTATAATATAAAAATCCCTGAACATAGGCTAATTCAGGCATGGCCAACCTGAGGCTCTACAGCTGTTGCAAAACTACAACTCCCAGCATACCCAGACTGCCTACAGCTATCAGCCTACAGTAGAGCATGTGGGAGTTGTAGTTTTACAACAGCTAGAGAGCCGCAGGTTGGCTATGCTTGAGCTAATCAGACAGTCCAAAGGAAAGTCACACAACCGTCCTTACATACAAGGGGACAATTATATAGCAGGGAGAAGCTCTAGTGTCTTATGGGGGACTTACACTGGGCAATTATCGGGAGTGAACATTACTACGAACGCTCGTTCCCGATAATTGGTCCGTGTAAAGATGCATCCAATCACCGCTTATCATTGATGCAGACAACTACATCATTGTTTTTAGGCAGTAGGTCGTGCTGTGTGAACAGCAATCTGCTGCCCAGATATAAGGAATCTATGAAGGTGAGCGATTGCACAGTGCTAGTTCTGGCCAATGTGGCTCTTTCAGCATACTGCGGCTCAGCACTCATTTGAGTGATGGATCTTTCCGCTTCCAGCTCTGTCCACTATGTGTCCAGTGCCGATGGCTGTTGAAAATAGCTGATCAGTAGGGGTGCAGGATGTCAGACCCCCACCTCTCTGGTATTGATGACTTATCCTGATGATAGGTTTAGAAGATCCAGAAACGGGAAAACCCTTCTAAAGGGGTCGTCCCATTTACCATCTTCAGCAATCCCATTACCTTGAATAGAACATCAGACACAGGATAGAGAATAAGCCCCACTGAGCCAAGTACAAGCTGTTGGCTAGTCCAGCAAAGTCGAGTGAGGCCGCGGACATGCAGGCTTGCCTTGCACTCTATTTAAAGGGCTTCTGTCACCCCCCAAAACTCATTTTTCATTTTTGGGCATATTAAAATCCTTATTGTCCGACTATTCCATATATAGGGCTCCTACCCTGTTCTGTGCCTTCGTTTCTTTAAAAATCGTGCTTTTATAATATGCTAATTACTTCACTACCAGCAAGTAGGGCGGTTACTTGCTGGTAGCCGCCGCAGCCTCTTTTTAAAAAAACGCCCCCTCCTCCAGTTGATTGACAGGGCCAGCGAGGGCTCTCCTCCTCTGGCTGACCCTGTCTGCATTTGAAATCCCGCGCCTGCGCCTTGCGTGTCTTCGTTCGGCGCAGGCGCTCTGAGAAGGACGCCGCTCCTCAGAGCGCCTGCGCCGATGACGTCTTCTAGAGGTGACGTCATCGGCGCAGGCGCACTGAGGAAGCGAGCGTCCTTCTCTCAGAGCGCCTGCGCCGAACAAAGCCACGTAAGGCGCAGGCGCGGGATTTCAAATTTTCAAATGCAGACAGGGTCAGCCAGAGGAGGAGAGCCCTCGCTGGCCCTGTCAATCAACTGGAGGAGGGGGCGTTTTTTTAAAAGGAGGCTGCGGCGGCTACCAGCAAGTAACCGCCCTACTTGCTGGTAGTGAAGTAATTAGCATATTATAAAAGCACGATTTTTAAAGAAACGAAGGCACAGAACAGGGTAGGAGCCCTATATATGGAATAGTCGGACAATAACGATTTTAATATGCCCAAAAATGAGTTTTGGGGGGTGACAGAAGCGCTTTAAACGGGGAACACAGGCCGCCACAATCGCCAGGTGCCCCAGCATTAGGACTCCCACCAGTCAGATACTTATCCTCTATTCTGCAGATAGGGCATAATTTTTGTAATGAGACAACTCCCTTAAATGATCTAGCAGGGAGGATTTGTATATGCTGATATATATATATTTTTTTTTTTTTTTTTTGGTCAGAGTTATGTTCCAAATGACTTTTCTGTGCCAAAAACCGCATCCAAAAGCGCTTATAAAACACTTTCCGTAGTTTTCAATGCAAAAGCACGTCATTGGTGCATACAATTTTTTTAAAATTTAATGCATAGAAAAAAAATGACTTGTCAACTTTGCTGTGTAACGGCTTGTAACCACCTACGCATCAAAAGGGGTTAATTCCACAAGTATATTCCGCAGCAGTTCAGACTGCAAACCTTGGCTGAAATCCAGGGGTCAGTCTTTGATTGGCTGCCTCTGGTTCCACGGCAAAAATACACGTCGGGTTTTATTTTCGCCATGTGAACATGCCCTAACTGTTTCTGTTCTCAGATGTAATGACTGTGGTATGCTGGTCCATGATTTGTTTGTATATGGGAACAGATCTTCCCAGTCTGAATGATATCATCATCGTGGTAGCATGTACATATAATCAGACCATAAAGCGAACAAGCTGTGAAACACTGAATAGAGATTTCCTCGACTTATAATTTTATCCTTGACCCTCCCTTGAGCTCTACAGAGCAGACTGGCTGAGGAAACCATGGCGTCCTGCATGTGAATGGTCATTTCTTCTATCTCTCTATTATATGTAATGTTCCATGTGGCATCTAAAAAAAGATGGAATTTAATTCATTTAGTCGTATTTCAGTTAATGTAAAGCCTGATATCCCAGCCCGTGTTTCCTGTGCAGATCTGACTATTCCAATAGCAGAAAGCTGAGCAGAGAAAACCATTTAGGAAATGACTGATTCGACTTACAGCACCAGATCTTTATTTTTGGGCTTCCCTCCTCAAGGTATTCTAATGTAATAAGGCTCAATTCATGCGACCGTGCTGTCGCCGTGCCTGTGCTGCGGACCGCAAAACACGGACACCGGCCATGTGAATGCCACCTCACTGTCCTGACCCATTTCCTTCGATGGGTCAGTGATCCACAAGATACGACGAAAGATATGTTGCGGCGTTGAGGCCTGGAAGTGCAAGGAAACACACTGAAGCCCTTCCAAGTTGCATTTATTTTTGTATTGTGCAACTTTTCTGCGTTATGCTGATGCGTATAACATGTTGCCAACTCTTCAGTATAAACTTTCCCAATATTTTGGGCCAGTTCTTTGCTTTTATGGATACCATATTACCTATATCTGTAATATTTACATTAAATATTTATGTTTAATATATTTGTATGTATCTCAAAGAGAAAACACAGTGCAGCGCTCACCTGCTTGCAATCACATAAAGAAACACGGAAGTGCTTGAGATGTAGCACTAGTAGAATCCCCAAAACAAGCAGATAAATCCATCTTCCATTAAAAAGAATGACCTTTATTTTTAGCTCGGTAAAACCCAGGCAAAAATTCACCATGAAACAGTGTCTACGCGTTTCGGATCAGGAAAATGCGATCCTTAATCATGACCAAATCAAGGATCGCATTTTCCTGATCCGAAACGCTTAGACGCTGTGCATTTTATGGTGTTTTTGCATTAATTTCCATTTTGTATTAATGGAAGCTGGATTTAGGCTAGGTTCAAACGCGACAAATAGGGCACAACTTCACTGCAACATTTGTCGCGCGACAATTTTTATAATGGGAGTCTATGGTGTCGCATTGCGACATGCTGCGACTGCGACGCGACAGTCGCAGAAAAAGCCATCTTGAATGGATTTTTTGCGACAGTCGCAGCATGTCGCAATGCGACACCATAGACTCCCATTATAAAATTTGTTGCGCAACAATAGTGCGACTTTTTGTCGCGCGACAAATATCGTCGTGTGAACCTAGCCTTAGGCTGCCAGATCAGTGCTGTTAACCCGCCGGAACAGCCTGCCGGAGAAGGCTGCCGCTAGTGTAAAAGTAGCCTTATCTCGTTTTTTTGGATTTGTATGTAACTGTATATTTATGGCTTGTGGTCTTGGGACAAGGCCGACTTCTTTTCATTATTATTTTTTTGGGCTTATGCATTGCCATATACTTTGGTGTATTAGGTTCTTTTTTGTAGATGTTTAGCTTTGTGTACTTTGATCCTATACCATTTAATGATTTAGGCCCAGGTTTTATATCTTGGTGGTCGGGCAATTGACAACTGAAGATTCAGCACCATATGCAGATTTTCTGTCCATTTATGGCAAAATAGATGCTACTTATAGGCCTTGTCTTTTAGGAAAGCGTTGTTTATAGCCGTGGATTGCCTGATTTAAACATATCCACATGTAAGTTTACGCTATGGGAAGACAAGATTGAGGGTAAGATAAACAGCATGAGCTAGACCCGGACGTCTTCTTCATTCCCTGTTAATTTCACTCCATTATGTGTTTAGGTTTAAATGCAAATAAAATATTCTTTATATGAGACAGCTGTAAAACCTGGAGCGTGGTACAAGGAATAGGGAATTTAGGGCTACCTTACAATGTCAAAGTTTATAATGAATCTGAATGCTCTAGTAACGTAGTACTAGATACTTGTGAGGTCTAAGATGAATTACAATGTAAGTCAGTGGGGACAGATCCGTTTTCAATGACACAATATGGTGCATTTGAAAACGGATCCGTTCCCCATTGACTTTCAATGTAATTCAAAACGGATCTGTTTTGGACTTTGTCATTTTTCTTTAAAACTAATGCAAACGGATCCGTTTTGAACGGATACAAACGTTTGCATTATAGGTGCGGATCCGTCTGTGCAAATAAACAGACGGATCCGCACCAACGCAAGTGTGAAAGTACCCCAATAAAGACCAATTCAAAAAAATGATTTTCAGCCCAAACTGAGTAAAATGCAATCGTAAAAAAAAAAAAAACGCCCCCGGAGGTGTACACCGCACTATATGCAGGCTACATTTATGGCTCTGTTCATCCTCCATTGAGGTGTTCTCTTGGCCTTTAAGCTTTTTTTGACATAAAGAATAGCAGAGTCTCAGTAAACCCCATTGTATTGAAATGTGTCCATCAGTATCTGTTTGGATCTGTAGAAACTGATTAATCATGGATTCGGTTAGTTTGGTAAGGTGGCAGTCATTGGCATTAGTAGCGGGTCTACAGCCGAGGGCTGGTGTCTGTGACCGGAATTTGTCATCTTTTGACTTCTGCTAGCTTTTTTTTTACTTCGGCCTTGAAGGGCGAAGCGGCTGATGTGTGTACTTCCCTTTTAAGTCAGTGGTATGGAGTGGTTGCCCCTATTCACTGAACGAATATTGAAATAAAATGGCGGACACTATAGCGCATAATCTATAATGTGACTATATAGAATTGGGTAGAACTTGTCCCTGTGACATTCTTTTTGAATCTGCTCTCAGCAAACAGCCATGTAGGAATACAGATACCAAGCCCGTTCCACAAAATACGGACGATGGGGGTCATTTGCAATGCACGCCACACCATACTTTATGGCATAAAAAGGTTGCAAGACCCTGACGTGACTTTTTTTTTAATGCTCATATAGGAGGGATGCTTTTTTTTTCTTCTCATTTGGTAGTGGAAGAGGTCGCATATTTAGTTATAGTTATCAAATTGGTTGAAAAAATTCTCCACCCAAAAAGTGGCGTAGTTTTTCACGATAGGGGCGCACACAGCAGGAGTATGTGCCTATGCGCCTCGTGATGAATTGGGAACATCCTCCGCCAGCGGGAAGGAGAACCAAAGAAAGGCGTAAAAAAGCCTGTCTTTGTAAATGACCCCAATGGGTGCACAAAAAAAGTTCTAAAAATTGTATTTATCATACTGCAGGCCATGGCTGTAATACAGTACTTTCTAGTAGAGCTGGATTTTACATTACGAGTACCGGATATGTTTAGCGTAGAAGACTATAAATACAGGGTCCTGTCTCGTGGACACAAAATCCCCTTAGTTCCAGCTGGAAAATGCATTTTACACATTGTATATCCAGGCATTTGGGCGGAGGGGGTTTTTTCTTTTACAATCATTTTTTATTTTTATTTTTTTACCAGACTGTACTTGTATTTATATAGAATCATTAATACAGTCCCTTCAAGCCAAGTCTATGCGCAGGGGAGATGTGTCGGTAGTCTTGTACGTTTTATAATGTCGATTAAATTTACAGTGTCTGCAGTGGTACATCAGAGCCAAGAGGCAACTGTGCCAATGCAGGTCTCAGTGTCAGCTACATGGCAGCTGCCAAATATATACTTGCCTGGAAATGTGGCATATCATTGTGCCTTTTATGAAACTTAATGTATGTCCACGCATTATAATTTTGCATTCCATTTATTTATACTCAAGAAGACATGGTACATGGTGCCTTTTGGGTCTAGGTACCCTGAACTGACTTATGTCGGCCCTTCGAAAAACCATAAGTTCCTATATGCAGGAGAACACGTTGCTACAAGATCTTATGCCAATATGACCCAGCTTTCTGCTGTGACAGATAACATTACATCAAAGCTGATTACCCGTTAGGTTGTTAATCTGGAAACATTTTGGACTTGGAGTTGCAAAGTGACTCATGAGGATGGAGAAAACTGCTTGAGCTTTGATAACAAATGCCGAACTAGACTCTCAATAGATTGTGTCTCAGAAGACCTCATGTGCTTATGCGTGACCTTTACGTGATTACACATAAGACAACCAGGAACGAGTGCAAGGAATGACTTCATTGCTTGGGTTACATCCAGAAAGACAATGAAAGATGACTTGTACATGTGGGAATACAACAGGAGCTGCTACATTTTTTTTTTTTTACCAGGTTCTGGGAATTGCTGTCAGTGTAGTCGATGATTTTTTACATTCACGTATTTTATATTCTAGCGAGGGATCAAACAAGGAAAATTTACAAAGTGTATATCTCGTGATATTGAACTAAAACGTTGTAGATGTTCCTCAAACACACTGGCTTGAAATGTTGACATCAATCAGGATGGATCCAACATCTGACCCTGCACGATAAAGATGGATTTGGGGGTCTTCAGCCCAGGAGACCCATTTATGGTCAAGTTTTGGTGTCCAGGAGGCCAGTACTGTTGTAGGTAGCTTTGTTGTGGTCATGTTCTGCTATTGTCCATCCATGTGAAGGACTGTAGGCATACCAACATGTCCTGGTGTTTGGTCCTTTTGTGTAGAATGCGTGATTTTCATGTGCCGCATCCTCTTCTGTAAACTGACATTGTCTACATTTTAACAGTTGTCCACTCATGATACTGTAATATTTTGTGTAGATCCTTCTGTACATATACAGGGTGCTTTCCTCTAAAATCCGGCCTGGTGGTTCTGCAATGATTCGTCCGCTGAGTTCATTAGGGTGCTGTCCCAGAGTTTGTTTGTTCTTTTTTTAATCCCACTGCAAAAAAAATAAAGAATTTGTAACACACCTATCACCTGATAAAGGTGGACAAATAGGACATCATATAGTACACTAGAACCAGCCTTTTACCTCACAAAGACCCACATTTTGTTTGGTAGATTTTGTGGGACAAATTCTTTAACTATGGCTTAGGGTCCTTTTACATTTTTGGACTCTGGTCTTAATATAAAGCGGCATCGGCCTCTACATAACTTCGACTCATCCACCGTCGGTCCAAATATCAGACAGCTTCCTTGCTGGCTTAAATTTAGACCATCTTTTACGCCTACGGCAGGCATAGAACATGATAAATGAGACGTGCCTTGCCGGCCCTTCCCTGCCCACACTACGCCCACTTTTTTAGACCTGGCATGAGCGGGGAAAAGCCTCAGAACCTTTGCGCCACAACCTGCGACAGATAAATGCCAAAAAACTGGCGTATATCTGATAGGTAATGACCCTCTTTGTTTTTTACTAGCAACATAAGCCTTTTTATGCCCTTGTCATGCAGCAGTCTTCATTATATCTGGCGCATAATTATCTGGCATTGTTTTGCAGTTTCTGAATTACGTGAACATTGACAGTACCATTAACACGTTTCTTGTGCTGTTTTGCAGCTGCGGTTGCTCCCTGCGACACCCCTCCCCTCCTTTTCTCTCCTCTTCTACCTTTATAATCCTGATTTTACGTAGTTGCTTGGCAACCAGAAAACTGTCAGCTTTTAAGTAAAATGTAGCGAGAGTTTAACTTCTTGCTACAGTTTGTTACATATCGGTAATTGAGTATTGAGTCAAATGGCTTCCTGGTCGCTCTCTGTTTATTGCTGCCTGCAATGAGAACCATGTTAGAAATCAGCCAAAGCGCTTCCAGACGGTGATGGTTCTTGTTGTGTACGGCTCTATATATACAGCAACACATATGCTCGGAAATGTGTGAAACTGTCGCCACTGATCAGTGGTTTGGTGCAAAATCTGCTGCAGAGAGGGAGGTCCGTGGTTCCCAAAGACACACACAGAAGTCAAAAGTTGTCCTTTATAAGTCTTGGATCCAAACTCACCATATTGTAAAAAAATAAATAAAATTGATTTATTCTCTAAAATGTTTCGCTTCCCAGAAAGTAGTCATTTTTGATGGTGGTACGTATGATCCACGCTCTTTGCCATTCTTTGCGTAGAGGTAATTTACCTGGACTTACGTGAAGGCACGTACAGGTCTACAAGTAAAGTGCTGTTGAGTCACTGCTCATGCAGCTGCATGGCTGTTTATTTGGCGGCTTTATTCTTCTGTTTGTCTTTCATGCGGTAGAGGAGAGGTTTAGCTGGGTACCAGGAGAAGTCATCGGCGGCCTTCATTTTCTGTAGTGCTAGATCAACTCCGTTTAGCTGCGTTCACATCACATATGTTCGCCTTTCATCGGGAGAGCTCACAACGTACACGGTAAATGGCTCTATTGGGCTCCATTAGTCAAATATTCTTCTTATGGCCTCCATCCGGCCATATGTTGGTATATTGACAAAAATAAATAAAAAATCCCAGTACAGAAAAGTGTAGTAGACGCCATTCATTATCTTCACCACAGGCTCCATTTGATATCATACTCGCAGGTTCCCGGCTGGTGGCAGAGAAAAGAGCAGCTGCTGGAGGCTCCAATATATGAACAGTTACCATATATGAAATATACATTCGTACTTATGGTGAAAGTGGAGGAAGTCGCTATTCTGTGACCTGTGACGGGGGTGGAGGTAGAGGGGTGTATATAGGCAATGTTCCCCTATACAGTGGGAGGACAGCCTTCTGTTGGAGGTATACATTGGGAGTCCTCCCAATAGATACCTTCAATAGAAACCTCCAAAGGTTCTATTCAGATTGTCATCCGAAAGAAAAGCCCCTGTAAATAAAAATAAAAAAAATGGGTAGTAAATTTGGTTGATGCTGCAATACATCTGGAAAGGATCTTCATATTTTTGTGGCAGCCAATACTTGAAATGTATGTCCACACGGGATGTAGAAAAGCAGCTGAAAAATCCATGGCATATTCGCTGCTGATCGACAACGAGAATGCATGGAAGGTTTTGCTGCAGATTTCAAAGGATGCAGACGCACTGCATAAATTGACCGTCTTCAGATTTAAATTTTTATGCAACCTGTGGATGAGATTTGTTTTTTTTAAATCTTATCCACTTTGCTGCTACTGTAAAATGCTGCATATGCACCTTGTGTGGACATATTCTTATAATAGTCACCCACGTAAGGCCACTTTCACATATGTGGTAAAGGTATCACACTGGCAGAGTTCACCGGGTCCGGCATAGTCGGATAGGGCCGTCCACCAACAGAGCCCCATGACTATAGTGGGATCTGGCCGGTTTCCGACATGAGCGTGGGGTTTTGGCCGGACAAAAAACACTGCTTATACCAGTTGTTGTCTGAACAAAACTTTTCGCTCATGCCAGGAAAAAATGGTTGTTCCACGACATATCTCATTATAGTTAATGGGCTGTGGCATTGAATGATCAGATCAAGTGAGTTCCAGTAGGCTGCTTCTCTGGAAGAACATCCTGTTGGCTACTTTTTCTGTAGGTGTGAAAGTAGCGTAAGGCCTCATGCACACGAGTTGTGCAAGTTGCGGTCCGCAATGCCCGGGCACCGACCATAGGGCCGCCGCATGCAGACACGTACCCATTCACTATGGTGCTTCTGTGCCTCCCTTCCACACCGACCTTCCGTGTGCAAGAGGCCTAAGACTAGGGCTACTAGGCACATTGCCTCAGTATGCACTCCACTACAAGAGAACTAGATATAGCTACCCCAGAGGTATATAATTGTAATGGCAGTGTTGCTGCAGACGACTTTATTTCTGTCTTGCAGATATGTATATAATGTATGTATATATTACGTCTCTTAAGATCTGTCAGATTGATATATAGATCGCTTCTTTTCAGATCTTCACACTGCATTATTCACCGGTGTTCCAAGTAAACAGATTATCCAGCAATTCCTAAATCTATATTAGGCCCCTTTCACGCGAGCAATTTTTCTGAGCGGGTGCAAGGCCGGACGTGAACGCATAGCACCCACCTTGAATCCTGACCCATTTATTTCAATGGGTCTGTGTGCATGAGCGTTCTTTTTTTCACGCATCAGTTCTGCATTGCGTGAAAAATGTAGCATGTTCTATACTCTGTGTTTTTCACGCAGCCCTGGCCCCATAGAAGTGAATGGGGCTTCAGTGTAAAACTCATTGCATCCGGAAGCAAGTGCAGATGCAATGCGTTTTTCACTGATGGTTGCTAGGAGATGTTGTTTGTAAACCTTCCGTTTTTTTATCACACAACGTGAAAAACGCTTCAAAACGTATTGCACCCGTGTGGAAAAACAACGCAATCGCAGACAAAATTGTAAAATGGTGCGAGTTTCACTGAACGCATCCGCAATGCATCCGGAGCCAATTTGTCACGCTCGTGTGAAAGAGGCCTTAGAGAATTCCCCTGTGTTCAGGAGATGAAATCATGGGAAGCAGTCATCCTGGCAACACCTGCACACTATTTAGGTACCAGTTCTATATTTGTATAAGTCTTCCATGACATAATCCCGTGTCTTCCGAATGCTTCTGAAAAGCAGTATGTGGGCAGGAGAGAAGAGAAATCTGTTCACTTACGGTTTTCCTGAGGTCCTCTGCAGCAGTAACAGTCTGCATGGCTTTATTGGATGCTAGATTAGTTAGTATTTAGATACTAATTCCATTTAATTATGTTATGATATTATTTGTATTTTAAAAGGACAGTTCTGCCAGAAAGGAGTATTTTTTTTCAGCTTAATATTCATACATTTTATCTTTTAGAATTTTTGGCTGTTTTTCATTTATTTTAGCAGCACTATGCCATTGAAAATCAAATACAAAATACTGTCCTTGTGTAGCAGTGAACACCGACATAACATTTCAATATCTATAGATAGCCCACTGTTATTTTACTGCTGCTGTGAGGGGAAGATGTTATCTGGTAGTAGAATGGTGGGTTGTAGAATTGGAATAACAGTATGCCAGCACTATTGTTCTCCTGATAGGCCTAGATAAAGATGGCGACAGAGGAGCACCGCACTTATCAGTGTAATGTGAGATGCTCTAATTCAGGGAGCCCCACCTGTGGCCCTCCAGCTGTTGCAAAACTCCAACTCTCAATATGTCCTAATAGCTGTAGACTGTCCAGGCATGCTGGGAGTTGTAGTTTTGCAACAGCTGGAGCGCCGCGGGTTGGGCATCCCTGCTCTAATTGAATCGCTCATCCTCATTTCTCTCTGGTCACAGTGAATAGCCTGACTGGGAAAATGTAGGCTACTTTCACACCTGTGTTTTAGTTTCCGTTTGTGAGATCCGTTTCAGGAATATCACAAACGGTCCAAAACGGATCAGTTCAGCCCCAATGCATTCTGAATGGATAAGGATCCGTTCACAATGCATCAGTTCGGCTCCGTTCCGCCTCCATTCCGTTCTGGGGGCGGACACCAAAACGCAGCTTGCAGCGTTTTGGTGTCCATCTGACAATGCGGAGCCGAACTGATCCGTCCTGACTTACAATGACACAATATGGTGCATTTGAAAACTGATCCGTCCCCCATTGTCTTTCACTGTAAGTCAAAACGAATCCGTTTTGACGTCGACATTTTCTTTAAAAGCTAATGCAACAGATCCGTTCTTAATGGATACAAACGTTTGCATCATAGGTGCGGATCCGTCTCTGCAAATACCAGACGGATCCGCACCAGCGCAAGTGTGAAAGTAGCCTAAGGGCAGGAAGTAGAATACATGGAGTGAACTCACTTTTTTGTTTTTTTGTAAAATGGAATTACGTAGAATATTCACATATAGGCTGTTAATAAGTAATTACAAAAAAATGTAATGTAATTAATTTTTTTCTGCCAGTTAAAACCAGATAGCAGCACATAACTTTTTTTTTTTCTAAGTATTTAGACAATTACTTTACAGCAAGCCCATGGTCCATAGACACAATGGCCAGGAGCGAACCTCATAGACTTGTATGGGAGAGTTTTCTAGGCATGCTGTGTGACCTGTGCAGAGGTCGTTGTACAAGGAAGCGTTCCTTCCTGAATAGGGAGAAGTGATCGCTAATGCCATCGCTCTTGCCCATACATAATGGTTGTTTCCCGGCAGAAGCTCGTGTTTACACAGCATAATCTGCCACTGGGGGACGAGGATTTTTTGTGCTGCACAAACGATCCAATTACCCGATAAACTAGCGTTTTGCTTGTTCATCGAGTAATCGGTGGTGAACTTACACCTCCAGATTATCACTAAAACTTTACTATGAATGCTCATTAGAGATGATCTGTTCAATTATCATCCCGTTTAAGGGTAAGTGCACACGTTCAGGATTTATGTGCGGACAATCCGCGCTGAAATCCGCAGGTGTTAGCAGGGAAATCTGTGCGGTCAATCTCCATCAATTGGTGCGTATTTTATTCTCCCTATTGAAGTGAATAGAGAAAATCCAGTCAGGAAAAATAAAATAAATTGACATGCTGCAGATTTTAAAATTCGCACCATAGGTCTAAAGCCGCATGGGAAAAAAATCTGCATTGTGTGCATGAGAATTTCAAATTCTCATAGAATACAATATACATGACCTATGGTGTGGATTCCTGATCGTATGCATTTACCCTAAGGCCTCTTTCAGACGAGCGTGTCCGGATTAGGTCCGTATGCGTTGCGGATGCGTTCAGTAAAAACTGTGCGAATTCACAGGCAAAGCCATTCAGTTTTGCCTGCGATTGCGTTCAGTTTTTTCCGCGCTGGTGCAATGCGTTTTGAAGCGTTTTTCACGCGCGTGATAAAAAACTGAAGGTTTACAAACAACATCTCCCAGCAACCATCAGTGAAAAACGCAACGCACCCGCACTTGCTTGCAGATGCATTGCATTTTTCACGCAGCCCTATTCACTTCCATGGCGTGAAAAACGCAGAATATAGAGCATGCTGCGATTTTTCACGCAACGCACAAGTGATACGTGAAAAAAAACGCTCATGTACACAGCCCCATAGAAATGTATGGGTCAGGATTCAGTGCGGGTGCAATGCATTCATGTCACGCATTGCACCCGCGCGGAAAACTCGCCCGTGTGGAAGGGGCCTAAAGGGGCAGTAGACAGTAGGCTGCATGGCCATAACAAGGTGCTGGCTGAAGCCTTCTGATTCCAGTACAGCAGGGATGTGCACGGTCTAGCTTTCTGCAGCACAGAGTATTTAGAGCACTTTCAACTGCTGCATGATCTGAGGTACTACACTTGTTAGGCTACATGCACACGACCGTTGGTGTTTTGCGGTCCGCAAATCGCGGATCCGCAAAACACGGAAGCTGATCCGCGTTCCGTTCCGCATTTTGCTGAACGGAACGCGGCCCATTATAGAAATGCCTATTCTTGTCCGCAAAACGGACAAGAATAGGACGTGCTATATTTTTTTTGCGGGGGCACGGAACGGAGCAACGGATGCGGACAGCACACGGAGTGCTGTCCGCATCTTTTGCGGCCCCATTGAAATGAATGGGTCCGCGGCCGAGCCGCGAAATATGCGGCTCGGACGCGGACCCGAACAACAGCCGTGTGCATGAGGCCTTAGGTGAAGGTTCTAAGATGACCGTTTTAAAGCCTTCCTACAATTCCTTTTTGTAAGTCATTATCCCATATATAATATGGCTGAGTTTTCTGTATCACATTAGAAGTATAAAGCATCTAGTTGTTAGTTTGAGGTACTCTTGGACCTGTCCGCTATGGTGGCATCTGGGAAGGTTACAGGTAACCATCCTTGCCTAATACAGGAAGCACAGTCTGCTTCTTTCATAAACATGTTTGCATGTCACATACCCAGGAAGTGCGGTGAGCGACTGTTACTAACCACAGACTGTGACGGTTTGAGAACGCCTGGTCCGGCTGTGACTTATCACTTCATAATCTTCCTTGAGACCAGCACAGAGAAGTGATTGTTCTTTGCTTCGTATAGGTGCCATAAATGGCAGTATATAGCTACAACAGTCTATTCATTATATTTGCTTTTCTTCAAAGGTCAGTGTGTTTTCTTTAGATGCATGCAATAGTCATAAAATCCATTCTGAAAATGAGATAAAGCAGAAGAAACAGTACAATAAAGAGGACCCATAACCTCTCCTGACTTGGCTGTTTTAGTAACTCCTTTCATCCCCGTGTAATAACAATGCCATTGTTGTGCCACTCCTTTATTATTCCTGCTAGAAGTTATAAAGGAATGGCTAGCAGTCTGCAGTGAGGGTCCAGATGGCGTTACCAGTTGGGGGTGTCCTTGCGCAGTCTGACACTATCCAATCAGTGCTGCCAGATATCCCAAACTGATATCACCCAATCAAACTGCTAGTAAGTCATTCATAACATTATCGCCAATCGCGGACATGAGCCGCAGTTGTCTGCTGTATGCGGAGCGGGCGCCTTCTTAAAGACCCGGTCAGTGCCGTACTAGTCGGGAAGGGTCAGTATCTGTTCAGTAGGTCTCTGAGACCCGGGACCCCCGCCCATCAGCTGTTTGAGAAAGCACTGGTGCTCGCAGTAGCGCTGCACCGTTGCCTAGGACTTGTGAAATCACGTTCATCGGTCGCTTGGCCTATGCGCAGCTCCGCCCCATAGAAGTAAATGGAGCTGAGCTGCTATACCAAGCACAGCCACTATACAATGTATGGCGCTGTGCTTGGTGAACAGAGAGAAG
This sequence comes from Bufotes viridis, assembly GCA_033119425.1. Taxonomy (NCBI): domain Eukaryota; kingdom Metazoa; phylum Chordata; class Amphibia; order Anura; family Bufonidae; genus Bufotes; species Bufotes viridis. The sequence goes on from JAKVIS010000379.1 coordinate 19,338, forward strand.
GCCACAGTGCTACTGGGTTCCTTCTCAGACAGCTGATCAGCAGGGGAATTAGACAGATCAGTAACCAATGACTTATCTAGAGGATAGGTCATCAGTTAAGAAATCTCAGAAAATCTCTTAAATATAAAAAATGAAGCGAGGCTTTGCAAGGCTTGGTTAAAAATGTCCTAACATTTGTGCGATCAGCTCCTATGCAGACCAATGCAAGCAAGCGCTACATTGTAGCCTGATCATGTCTTACTCCGCTACTACTTCCCCCTTTTTTTTTCAAACTGACAGATAAAAACAATAAAATGACAATAAATAAATAAATCTTATCAAAATTGTGAGAAAGTGAAGGGTATTGAGTTCTTATGTAAAACAAGAGAGACCCTCCAACAAACGACTGTGACAAAATACAGAACCTATTGTACTGGAAGCCGAAAATGCCAAGAGATAACATTGTCCAAGTGTGAATGCAATAAAAAGATGAATGCTTTCATCGCTGGCTGGCGGTGCAATGCTATAAAACAATGAGTATCAGCAGGTTAGCGATGATTTATGGTCTGTTGATAAAAAGGTGAAAAGAGCTGAATATTTCAGTGCATTGAATATACTGTAATAGTAGTGATGCCAGTAAGTGAGGATAAAGCCGGCGATGCCACTTGTCCAGATTTTCAAACAAACCTTGTGTTACTTTGTAGCTGTGCAATATGCCTTGTATGCTTCTTGGAGACTGGATTACACTGGGAAAATCCTGGCCACATGCTAAACTTTGGCCTGTGATGTGTCCAATCGCAATGCAAGATAAGAAAGAATAAAAATGGAGAAGATTCCTCAGTGGTTAATACCATTTAATGACTAACGGAAAAGATGATGACACAGTTGAAAGCTTTTAAGACTACTTAGGCCTCTTCCTCAGGCACCTTTTAAGACAGTATCTGAATACTCACATATTTATGCACCTAAGTACATAGGGATAATGTGCTAGTTGAGACAAGTGATATAAAGCAGATCAATGTGACTGGAGGAGGAAACAAACAGTTGCAGCAGTAAATTGTTATTGATAAGGAGTGTGAAAGTTTTATTGTCTTCTAATAGATATCCAGTCCTTTAATGTGATGAACCTAAGAAGTCTGAGGAGCACAGAGATGTAAAAGGACATAAAACCATGAGACACATTCATTCCTGATCTGAGAACGCAGAGAGGCTCACATGTGCCTCACAGCAATCTCTGAATGTTACAACATTCAATAATTGTCACTTTCCACTGAATTCTGTAGGGAAAGATACACAGTGGGTTGATTTGAAGCACATAAGATTGGAAGCAGAAGTTGCCATGTATCATGAATGTTGACACTTTGCTTCTTGCTAAATGTTATGACATACTATCTGAGGCTGACCCTTCATCTAGAGCAGTGTTTCCCAACCAGTGTGCCTCCAGCTGTTGCTAAACTATAACTCCCAGCATGCCCGCACAGCAAAAGCCTGTCTGGGCATGCTGGGAGTTGTAGTTTTGCAACAGCTAGAGGCACATTGGTTGGGAAACACTGATCTAGAGGTACTTATCCGGATGCGGATCAGTCTGACAAATGCATTGATATACCGGATCTGCGCCTCCGGTATTTATCTTATTCACATTTTTAAAAGGTCTGCGCATGTGCAGACCGGAAAACCGGATCCGTTTTACCAGAACACTTGGTATCGGATCTGGCATTAATACTTTTTTAATGGAAAATAATGCCGTATCCAGCAAGTGTTCTGGAATTTTCGCCGGAGAAAATACCACAGCATGCTGCGGTATTTTCTCCGGCCAAATACCGTAAAAGTCACTGAACTGAAGACATCCTGATGCATACTGAACGGAATGCTTCCCATTCAGGATGCATTAGGACAAAACTGAAGCGCTTTTTTCCGGTATTGAGCCCCTAGGACGGAACTCAATACCAGAAAACTTTAACGCTAGTGTGAAAGTACCCTAAACCTGAGAAAGTGACTGTGGAGGTGACGGATGATTATGGGAACCAGCTATAAAGCTCACAAATCATCAGACATCCATTGGAAATGAAGAAATCTTGGAATTCGTCTTTTTTGTTTCTCTCCTTTTTTAGCAATTGATAAGTTTATCGTTTCGTTCACAGACCTTCACAGCCTGGTGTAATTCACATCTCCGGAAGGCTGGGACGCAGATTGAGAATATAGATGAGGACTTTCGAGATGGCCTTAAACTCATGTTATTACTTGAAGTCATTTCAGGTAAGAATATTTAACATGTCCCCTTACTATACAGTGTTTACCGTGTATAGTGTGGACTGGATTACTAGTAGATACTATTGTCAGGATATTCCAGGTGCTGTTCTGCGGTGGATGTGATCAGAAACTTAAAGGGAGTCTGTCACCACTATATGACCATATACACCGCTTACATAGCGCTGTAGCACACCTATACATGAATGTAATGGTACCTTTGTTATTTTCTTTAGACTTGCAGAAGCTGGAAAAACTATGTATAATTCATATGTAAATGAACTTCGCAAGTGCCCAGGGGTGGCGTTCACTGTATATAGCCATATGGAGGGGACAGACTCCCATTAAAGGGGCATTCCAGCCTGAAGTATTTATTGTCTATGCACTGGATCACCAGCACTTGACTTTTTGTTAGGGCCCATTCATGTAAGGGCTCCGTATTGGGGACCTCAAACAACAGCTTCCCAATATACAGGCACTGGCCGTGTGGACTCCATGCTGCGGATGTGGACCCGTTGACTTGAATGCGTCTGGGACATGTCCTATCTTTTTCGGAGCAGAAGCACGGATCGGAAACACTCGGAAGCCCTTCCGTGGGCTTTTGGGTCCATGCCTCCCCACTCCAAAATACAGGACATGGCCTATCTTTTGCTGTATCTCGCAGATCGCTGACCCGTTCAAGTCAATATATTTGCACCACAATATGGTTATGGCTGGTGCCTGTGCAGTGCAGACCCCTATTTGCTATCCGCAGCATGGACACTGAGCCAATATGTTCACGTGAATGAGCCCTTAGGCTGGGTTCACACTTGAGCGTATTTGATACGCGCGTTTTACGCACGTTTTTGTCGTGCGTATTACAGCGCGTTTTTGGAAATAGGAAACGCGCGTCGTACGTGCGTTTGTGTGATTGACCACTGTGGCGGCAATCACAATACGCGTGACAATACACCTCAAAGAAGCTCCTGTACTTCTTTGGGCGTAGGGTGTTTAAACGCTCAAGTGAGAATCATGCCCATAGGGAAACATAGGTTTTCGCCTGTTGAGCGTTTTACAGCGCGTCTGAACCCAGCCTTAGTGCCATAGATTTTGAATCAGGAGGCTGGGCACATGCTGGACCGTCACGGTGTTCAAACTCCTGCTAGCCATATATGTGGGGGTCCGGATAGTTGGCCCTCACTGATCTAGCATGTAGATAGGTAGTGATTGCTTAACTCATTTTAAAGGGGGTTTCCTGGAGTACAGCATTGACCTATCCTCAGGATAGGTCATCAATATTGGATCAGTCAGGTCCATAGTATCCCCTTATCTAGTCCAAGTCTTCAGGCTCCTTTACATAGGCCAACTAAGCATGCATTTATCAGAAATGAACCACTCATTCCCCATAATTGCCTGCTCATCAGAGATGATGAAAGCTGCAGCAATGAGGGCAAGTGTTTGCTGCTGAGATCCCTCACCCCCTTAGAGAATCATTGCTTCTGCCTATCAGATCCCCCAGAATCAATGATTTTGGTGTCCGCGTGGCCGATGCTTGCACCTGATTAACCAGCGTTTTCTTGTTCATTGGGTGATCATGGATACCTATACAGACGTCATTTATCGTGAACGAGCATTCCTAGGAATGCTTCTGCACAGTAATTGAAGATAATTGCTCCAATCATTGGTCCTTATTGTCCACATTTGTGTTGGAGGCTTTCTACTGAGCTCCCTTCACAGATTTTGATAACTTTGACATCTGGAATGGTTCTACATACTAATGAAGGAAGCCTCAACGAACTACAAGAGACCTGATTATAAGTCAGTGGGGTCCATCAGGCACCAGTGCGATCTGTGATGCATCTGGCAGTGCTTTCCATTATAATCCATTAAAAGCTTGAAGGGGGTGTCTCACTTCAGTAAATGGCGTTTATCATGTAGAGAAATTTAATACAAGGCACTTACTAATGTATTGTGACTGTCTATATTGCCTCCTTAGCTGGCTGGATTCATTTTTTTCCATCGTATTATACACTGCTCGTTTCCATGGTTTTGACCACCCTGGAACCCAGCAGCAGTGGACGTGCTTACGCGCTATAGGAAAGAGTGCAATAGTGTGCAAGCACGACCATCGCTGCTGGATTTCAGGGTGGTCATAACCAATGGAAACGAGCAGCGTATAATGTGATAGAAATATGAATCCAGCCAGCAAAGGAGGTAATATGGACAATAACAATACATTAGTAAGTGGCTTGAATTAACGTTCTCTGCATGATAAATGCTATTTGCTGAAGTGAGACGAACCCTTTAAAAGTGTAAACCCCTAACACCTCCTCAGTGTCTTTGTGCCCCCTCCAGGTGGGCAGATGAGCTTCTCCAGTGAGGTGGCAGGTGCCACCATGTCTGACTTACCTTGGGCAAACCTTATGTTTCTATGTATGCTGCCTGACGTGAGGATTTTGCAGTCCATTCTATCCATCTCTCACTGTATTGCCTGTTGAGAGGGGGCAATAATTTGGATTAAGTTGACTTTCTGTGAGGCCTATAAAGCTATGGGGCAAAGTCTCCCCCAAAACGTAGGCTCTTTCTTCTTTATATACTTATTTAAGTATACGTTTCAGTAGAAGAGACGGGATAATTGTTTCTGCAAGAATTCTTTTAGGGACAGTCGGGTTCCAGCAGATACTGAATAGGTGTTGGAGGTGGGCTCTTCTAAGGTTCTTGTCTCTTCCTGGAGTGCTGAAGATCATCTCATAGTCATGTGACATTCTCTTTCCTGAAAAAGACTATCTATATATATATATATATATATATATATATATATTATTTTTTTTTTTTATTGTAATTTGAGTTGAAATGTATTCTAAAGGGAAGAGAAGTACAAATGAAATAATTAACACTACACATGCAGAAGACCAAATGATCTTATTAGGTCCAACCTGACCCTCATTGCAGGGTTTCTAGATTATGGACGCCCATAATGGAGCCATATGCATTTATTTAGTTTACACCGCACTTACTAATTATTTCCTTTTTTACCTCGCCACAGGGGAACGTTTACCCAAACCTGAAAGAGGCAAAATGCGAGTACACAAGATCTCCAATGTCAACAAAGCTCTGGATTTTATTGCCAGCAAAGGGGTAAAACTGGTGTCCATAGGTGCAGAAGGTGAGATTTTTGTTATTTCTCCGGAATCATACTGGCTGAATTTGGTATAGAAGATAGTGATTATTACTACATCTTCCACATGAACACATCAGGTGCATTCCTGCTCACCACAGAAGTAGAAGGCCTACCTATTGTCTTACATATATTGATGGCTAAATGTCTTTAGTACAGTGTCCTACAAAGGCAGCCCCTTCTTTATGCCATTTTACGAAACATAGATGTTTGTTTGCCTAAAGCCCCCCATGATCCAGGTCATTTATGTATTTTTCTTGGTAGGCCAACAATTTACAATTCTTCTACAGTGGTTAGCCACAGTGCCTCCCTGTAATAACTTCTGGTAGCTGGAGGCTTCTGAATTTTTGGTCACTGGACCAACTTGAACTGAAAATAAGAGGGTGTCTTAAAGAGAAATGGAATAAGGGCCAATTTTACATGGTCCCATGCACTGGGCAATATATGAGAATGAACCATCATCTTCAATCATTGCCTGCTCACGTAAGTGAATTAACATACAATGGTCATACAATCTGTATGGGCATGAAGGATCACTACTACGATTGTTTGTCCCCATACAAATGCATTTTTTTGTTGCCAGCACATTCCTGTTTACACAGGCAAGTGTGCTACCGACAAAGCATGACATTGTGTCACATAAACAACAGATCACCTGACAAATTACGGTTTTGCTTATTTGTTGGGTAATCTGAAGCACATTTAGGCTACATTCACACGAATGGGAAAACGGCCATGTGGCGACTGTTTTTTGTAAAGGCCCATCACTTGGCCGTTTCCAGAACCAATAGAAGTTGATGGGGCTATTCACATGGGTGTTTTCTTAACGCCCAGTAAATAGTGGGTGACAAAAAATAGGACATGTCCTATTTTTGACTATTTTTATTGCCAGACGGACCCCATTGAAATCAACTTGCCCTTTTTTTACTCTCCTCATCCACTTGAACGTGAGGGAACACTCGCTCTGCACTTCCAGTGTCATGACGTCACATGTGGCTGATGATAATCTACCCAAGTAAAAGGGTCTTAAAGGGGTTTCCAAGATTTTGTTTTTCTAATCGCCCCCTCCACCCATCACTAGCCAGAGATACCTGTGAAGAAATCTACACTTACTTGCTCGGCCATCACTTTGTTCAGTTATTTGGGTCCTGGGCTGTATTCACCAGACTTCCAGCCCAGTCTTTATACTTCCCACATGAATGGGGTCATATGTGCTGCTGCAGCCAGTTACTGTCCACAGCAGTGATGTGCCACTTAGGGATATGTCACTGCTGATACCAGTCATTGGCTGCATGCATGACCCCATCCATGGAAGTTGACAGACTAGGACGGGAAATCCAGTGAAGACATCTTGGGAGCCACAGAGCTTTAACAAACCTGGAAAACTCCTTTAACGCATAATCTTGTACATGTATGTCATTATGCGTTAGGGGGGTGTATGGAGCGTGCTGCTGTGCTCCATACATGGCGGGTGTCAGCTGTATAATACAGCTGACATCCAGCCGCAATGACCAGGATCGGTGATGATGCTAAACCCAGTCATTAAGCCCCTCAGATGCTGCATTCAGTAGTGATCATGCCATCTGTGTGTTATCCAGGGAAATCATGGGGCATCGGTCTGTTACCCTGACAGCCTGGGGCTGCCTAAAGGTTCCCAGGCCTGTCATGGTTAACTGCAGGTAAAGCTGTGCATGAGGCACTGCTCAGCAGGGGGAGTGCCAGAATCCCATAGGCCGCAATGGAACTATATTATAGTCTAACCCTCAGTTCACACTTGAGCGTATTTGATATGCGCGTATTACGCAAGTTTTTGTCGCACGTTTTACAGTGCGTTTTGGAAATAGGAAACGCGCGTCATACGCGCGTTCGTGACTCTGGAGACCAATTTAAAAAAATCATATCTACACTTAACGCACGTTTTACGCGCGTTCCCATTGAAGTCTATGGGTGCAAACGCGCGACAAAACGCCCCAAAGAAGCTCAAGAACTTTTTTGAGCGTAGGGCGTTTTACAGTGCGTTCAAACGCGCTGTAAAACGCTCAAGTGAGAACCAGGGCCATAGGAAAGCATTGGTTTTCATGTGTTGAGCGTTTTACAGCGCGTTTGAATGTGCTGTAAAACGCTCAGGTGTGAACCCAGGGTCAAGGATAAGCGATCAGAAGATCACAGGCTCTTGCCCCCTGTTATTGTGTAAAAAAAAATAATAATAAAAAAAATATTAGAAATTCAAATCACCTTCCTTTTCCAATTTTACATATAAAAATAAACAATAAAAAAATAAACATAAGAGGTATCGCAGCGGACTGAAATACTTTTAAAATATAAAAATATTTTTCATGCGCAGTGAATGCTGTGATGGAAAAAATAAAATAAATTCAAGCGATTCAACATTTTTTTTTGTTACTTTGTCCCCTACAAAAATTGAATAACAGTGAACAAAAAGTAATTTGTACCCCAAAAATGGTACCAATAAAAACTACAGTTTGTCCCATAAAAAAAAGCCCTCATCAGAAATATAAAAAAAGTTATGCCTATCAGAAAATGAATTTTTGTTTTTGTCTTAACAAGAATTCATAACTGATAACCTATACTGAGGAAACTTGGGACAACACCCCGGACCCCCATCAATCATCTGTTTGAGAAGCCATGGCCTAGGCTCAGCTCTGCCCCACAGATGGTAATGGGGCTGAGCGCGATACCAAGCACAGCCGCTATACACTCTGCGGCTCTGTGCTTGGTGAGCACAGAGAAGGATGTGGCATTTCATTTTCACCCCACAAAGATTTGTTTCCTCTTTTCTATCACAAGAGAGAGATGGTAATTTAAATGGTGCCATGAAAAAAACGCAACTTGTCCCGCAAAATTTAAAAAAGTAATGGCTTTTGGAATGTGGGGAGGAAAAAACAAAAATGGGCTGGACTTTAAGGGGTTAAGGTTTCGGGTAGACAAGTCCTTTCCAGAGCTGCAGATTTTTATTTATTTTTACCTTTTTGAAATATTTTATCACGTGCTTGTTTTCAGAAACTACCGGTATAGCATTGTGATCTGATAAGGAATTCCTGATGTTCTTGTATCATGATAATTATGGTGCAGAAGTCTAAAGTATATTCATTATCAAGATGGTATGTGTCACAGGGTGTTATAACCACTTTGTTTCCCGGTTCACTGTATTTCAGGTTGATTAGCATTTAGAATTGATTATTGGACTATCAGTGTAAAAATAATACTTAGTCCTTAAAAAAATGACCACACACATGAGATTACTCCAACTCCAAAATACACGTGCATTCTTGTATTGGCCAAGCATGCACGGTTATTTCAATGCGGAGAATAAGCTGCTGCCAGACCAATGCATCTAAAATAAGTGGGGAAAAAAAAAGGTTTTAGTTAATATTGTTTAATAATATACAAACATTTTGTGTCTGCAGTTCCTACGCACACCTATGTGTCTCCATGGCAGCAGACATCTGTTCCCTGTTTATAGCTAATCTACTGAATTTACTACATTAGTGAATTAGAATCCAGCCATCTGTCACCATATTGATTGCAGAAACTACAAGATTTTCCAGTGACCCGAAGTGGTGATATACAGGGCCGGCTCCAGGTTCATGTGGGCCCTTGGGCGATAAATCTCAGTGGGCCCCCCACACAGTATAATTACCCCACAGTGGCCCTCTATTCAGAATAATGACCCCCAGTAACCCCCATTTAGAATAATAGAAGTGTCCCCCACACTGAGGGTTATACTGTATGGAGGGGCCACTGGGGGTCATTATGCTGTATGAGGGTCACTAGGGGTCATTATACTGTGTAAGGGGCCCTCACTAGCTAGAACTGACTGATGTATACCTGACTTGATGTATACAAAAAAGGTAATATATACAAATGTGCAGCACACCACGTTTTTGTATACTGCAGAGTCCAGTAAAAAAATTGATACGTTAAGGGTAACATATGTTTTTTTACTATGGAACTGTATGGTGAAGGGCCCCCACTGTATAGCATCAGTCTGAGGCATCTAGGCATCTGTTAATGTATACATTTTTGGTATACATTAAACGGATGGCAAAAATGTGATGTGAACCCAGCGTTGGTGCCAGAATAAGCAATAGTACACAGCGGAGCAGAGAGAGGAGGCCGCCATGTACTGACAGAGCACAGCCTGGTCCTAGTGGTGACCAATCTGCAACTTTTCCTCACTCATGCCAGGTCTAAGATAGGTGGCGTGGGCAGGGAAGGGGATACAGTTATGGCCATGCAGTTATTGGATAACACCTCCATACAGTGACTGGATACTTCCATACAGTAACCAGATAAAACCGCTATACAGTAACTGGATATATCCACCATACAGTGACCGGATAAAAGGATATAAGAGGGCACGGTACAGGGAATGACTAGGGGCACTGTACAGGGTATGGTAAGAGGGCACAATGCATGTATAAGGGGGCATAGTACAGGATGGGGGCACAGTCACGTGACCCTGTGACGTTAGAAGATAGGTCCTTATGGTGCATGCAGTTTAGACACCACCATAATGAGAGGCAGAGGAGTGAGACAGATGACTAGAGCCCTGGATGGACAGGAGAGGTGGACACTGCAAGTAGGTGGAAGCGGCTCTGAGGGGGATTCATACAAGAAGTAGTGGCAGGAGGTCTGGGCAGGACAGCAATAGAAGATCGGAGGGTGGAACAGGAGCTCTGGATACATGAGGGAGGAACAGAGACAGCATGGGCTCTGTGAGGATGAGATAAGAGAAGGTCAGGATACGGGGGGCTCTCTCTGCAACTGCCCCGCCCTCTGCAGTTTGATCGGCTGTGTAATCGTCATCACACCTGGTCCTTTCAATCAAAGTGCCGAGGGCGCGGCAGTTGCAGAGAGAGCAGAGCCTCTAGGTGTAATGACAACGCCCCCGTTTCTCCTAGACGCTCATTTGCATATATTAAAACATAATTTTCCCAGCAATGCGGGCACATATGAACATGGGACCAACACAGATGCCTTCAGCTGCCAAGCGCACATGTAACAGGTCAGCCAGTGTCATAGGGACAGATCTGCTGACAGAGGTTCTTTAAGTGTTAGAACTACATGTCCCATGATGCCTTTAAAAGCATTAGCTGTTGCTGAATTAAAACAGTTGCTGAAAATGTATCCATGGTTTATGTCCTTCCAGGCCTCCTTATCTCTTCTACATTTTAGGCTACTTTCACAGTCGCGTTTTGTGCGGATCCGTCATGGATGGATCCGTTCAGATAATGCAACTGTCTGCATCCGTTCAGAACGGATCCATTTGTATTATCTGTAACATAGCCAAGACGGATCCGTCTTGAATACCATTAAAAGTCAATGGAGGACAGATCTGTTTTCTGTTGTGCCAGATTGTGTCAGTGAAAACGGATCCGTCCCCATTGACTTACATTGTAAGTCAGGACGGATCCGTTTGGCTCAGTTTCATCAGATGGACACCAAAACGCTGCAGGCAATGTTCTGGTGTCTGTCTCCAAAGTGGAATGGAGACTGAACTGATGCATTCTGATCGGATCCTTTTCCATTCCAAATGCATTAGAAAGCAAACTGATCAGTTTTGGACCACCTATGAGAGCCCTGAACGAATCTCACAAACGGAAAGCCAAAACGTGAGTGTGAAAGTAGCCTTAATGGCTCTTCTACCTTGAGCAGAAAAAAAGATATCTGCGATAGACTGGTTTATAAACTGTTCTGTCATACGAAAGCTTATGGTTGTTATGGCTGTGTCCCTAGCAACCAGACTTGTCAGACATTTTCATATCAAAGCTGAATTGTTCATATACTAACAGAGAAAGGTGAAAAAGCAGTGGTTTTATCAGGTCATCCCATTGCCCATATCAGCCTAAGTGGAGCGCTCCCAGATTGGGGCAGGCAGAGTATTCTGGTATGAGTGAAGTTCAGGAACTGCTGTGTAATGAGTCAGTATCTTATCACTGTATAGCGGGCGTGTGTTTGTCATACATATATCCATTTAGTAAAGTTTTATAACCTGATAGAATGTTTTTCATGATTTATTTGTCGATAAGAACAATGAAGTCTTGAACTATTTGCATAGGCTCGGCCTGCATGTGATGATTTCTCGTCACTTGTACGGATTCCAAATAATTTACACACTGGGCTATTTGAAGACGCTCTGGTGAAGTGTTACCAGACACGGCGATTATTTATAAGCAGGGTCTTCTCTATAATTGCAGTTGGCATAGTATGAGTGCAGCTAAAGTGGTTCCCCTCAACGCCCACCTGCCCTATAAAGTCCTTATTGTGGGACAACCTCTGGAAAGTAGTAGGACATGCTGAAATACAAATTCATGGTGTATTAGGGAGCACCATACATCCCCCTCGAGCATTAAAGGGGTGGTCACCTCTGAGACATTGAAGGCATATCGCTAGGATATGCCACCAATGTCAGATAGGTGTGGTTCTCACCTCTGGGACATGGTAACATAGAGGGTCGTTTATTAGGCATATTTCTGGTGCAGATTGCGGCACAAAGGTCCTGCGACTCTTCCCTACTCACGCCTGATCTAAAAAAGTGGGCGCAGAGTCCGGTGCCTCTACATAACTGCGGCGGAGCCACCACCAGTGCAGGGCCGGTCTTAATAAATCTGCCCCATAGTTCGTAAGGCTTAAAAAAGACATATGTCCATCCAGTTTAGCCTGTTGTCCTGCAAAGATGGCACAAAACCCTCATGAGGTAGAAGCCAATTTTCCTTATTTTAGGGGGGGAAAGGACTGTAATTATAGGGCCTGTCACCTCTTTGCGGACAAAAAGATGACCATATGGTTACCTTATATAGAATTTATTATGTATGTCATTCATCTTGCTGGAAATAAAGAGCTGGATCCAGAGGAGCAATAAGGCGTAAACCTATGTGGCCACTTGAGATACTTGATGTGAGCCTTGGGTATAGTATCACTTAGGAGGTTCAAGCCGACTTACCCTTAATCTCTTTGGCAAACGATTTTACCCCAGGTTCTCATATTTACTTTGTGTTTTTTGTTTTTTTTTAGAAATTGTCGATGGCAACGCTAAAATGACCCTAGGAATGATTTGGACAATTATTCTCCGTTTTGCTATTCAAGACATTTCCGTTGAAGGTAATTTACCCCTTTCCCAATACATTTTGTGTTGCTTCCTCTAGGGGCATAGCAGTGGGTGGAGAGGGGTGCAAAGTGTGCAGTCCTATTTGGCTGGGCCTCTTTGCCATGTAAGAACCTGACAGTACTAAAAAATATGCAATTGTTGGAGTGTAAATTTAGCATTGGCGCCCAGAAGCTACTCCTCCGCAGCCTGTACACAGGACGTGTAGTATTTTTTTTCAGAACTGGGAAGTATTTATCAGGCTTTATGTTGACCTGACAGAAATGTTCAGTGCCAATTATTCTGATATTGCTAATTATTAAGGGGGTCGTGAACCAATGCAATGGTGCCCTAGTGTGCATACACATGTAGGGCTTACACTAAAATGCTGTACTCCCAATATTTCACCTCCGTCGGGCTGTAGGTGATCAGAGAATGAAGAGGGAGACAATAGGTGTAGCATTGTAGGAGCAATGTAATAAAGGTGCTCCTATAACGTGTTCTTGGTAAGCAGACTAGTTTGTTGCTACACACAGGCAGTACTTTAAAAAACGTAAGGGTCTCTGCAGAGACGACCCTTTTTTTTCAAATTGAGTCCTGCTTTCAGCAGAAAACTGCTGATTTTAGGCCTGGGAAGTCTCAGCTTTACCTCTGAAGCAGCCAGTATAGAGGTAATATAAGGAGGATGGCTTGGGTCTCTCAGAATGGGAGCTGCTGTCTTAAGGAGGCTCTTCTGATCGGGAAAACCCTCACTAAGACGCCCATATGTCCTAATAGTGCGTATGTACAGGAGTTGTGTTCCTGTTAACTTCTTTTTTAATCTGCCTATGCATTTTAGAGAAAATCGAGGGTGTACAGTGGCCACCTATCTCTCCACTGATGTGAAAAGATGGAGAAAGCAGTATTGGCTCAGATTTCAATATACGCTGTTCACAGTTATTTAAAGGGGTTGTGACTAGAGATGAGCAAACTTCTATTTTTAGTTCGGCGTCCAAAGTTCGGGTCATCGTAGCATCCCGTTATGGATTCCGCTACCGCGGACCATAATAGCATTTGGAATCCATAAGGGTCTGCTTCATTGAACCCGAACCTTGGACAACACTAAGGACCTGGGGTGACGTCACCATCATGTGATCAGTGCAGGGGGCGTGGCTCAGTACTGGATCAGCTCTTATCCAATCCAGTGCTGAGCCACGCCCCCTGCACTGATCACATGACTGTGACGTCACCCCAGGTCCTTAGGGTTGTCCAAGGTTCGGGTTCAATGAAGCAGCCCCTTATGGATTCGAACCCGAACTTTGGACGCCGAACTAAAAATAGAAGTTCACTCAACTCTAGTTGTGACAAGAACTTATCGCCTATCCACAGGATAGGGGATATGTGTCTGATCGGTGAGATCTCACCCCTGGGGCCCCCACTGATCACTAGAACAAAGGCTGTGTTCCTGGTCAGAATGGAGAAGCAGGCATGTGTGTCCACATGTGTGTCTACCAGTTCATTCAAGCATTTGTGTCCACCAGTTCACTCAACTCTATGAGGCTGTCGGAGATGGCAGAGCTATTTGTACTCGGCTATCTCCAGTAACTCCATAAAGTTGAAAGGAGAACCGTATAGTTTCGGTGCCTTCCTAGTTCGGCTGCCGGATTGCATAAATATCACAGTCTGTGTATAATGGCCAAAGAGTAGGATGGAGAACCATGGCACTCACCAACTGAGGTTCAAATCTCTGTATTAAGACTTGATTTGGAGTGCCACAGTTTTTTATTCTGTCCTTTGCAGTTTATGGATATAATATGTATGACCTATTAAAAATGTAAAGGCCTCTTTACGCAGGACGATTCTCAGCCAGTTGATTGCTAACAAGCGTTCACAGGAACGCTAGTTAGCAATTATCTGGCGGTGCAAAGGTCCCGCTGTTTCGCTCGTTCATTGGGAAATCGCATCATTCGTGCAGTCACAAAAAACGTTGTTTGCCAGCAGCAGATTGTGCCGTGTAAAACAATGAGTCTGTATGGGGACGAGCGTTAGCGATTGCTCCTACTCGTACTGTGGAGGAGATCTCTGCATGTAAATACGGCGGTCTCCTTCACTGACGAGCAGGTGATTGTTGGGAAAGAAGGCTTTCTTCCAAAATTGGCCAGTGTAAAGGGTCCTTAAAGATTTGTAATCTAGTGATTACCGAGTTGTCATCTTATCTACGTAACTGGTTTACTTGCTTTCGTAGAAACATCTGCCAAAGAAGGGCTTCTACTATGGTGTCAGAGGAAGACTGCACCCTATAAGAATGTGAACATACAAAACTTCCACATCAGGTGAGTGACATTCAAAGGGGGCCTTGTGGATCTTTCATCTTATTTATAAGAATTTTTGTACAAGATCTTCATGTTGGAGTCCATGTTGTCAATTCCTCATCCTATAGAAACTATAATGCTGCCTTTATGGTGCTGTCTGTGTGATTTATTATCTCATCAAATATAATTCTCGGTTGCCTGCATTTATGTTTCTATTGCAGCTGGAAAGATGGTCTTGGCTTCTGCGCTCTCATCCATAGGCATCGCCCAGAGCTTATCGATTACGGCAAGTTACGGAAGGTAGCTAGAAATTCATTACGAGTTCCTTTTCACTTGTGACTTTCTAAGTTATTGGCTACCCCATAAGCAACAAGCGTCTGACTTCTGGGACCCTCAACGATCATAAGAATGGGCATTCTGTGTCCACCGGTTGAGTAGAGAGGCGATCTATGCCTTTGGGAATGACTTGGATGACTGAGTATAGGGCTCATTGCTCCTCATCAGTCCCATAGACTTTGAATCTTTTTAGGTGTGAGAACACAGTATTCAAGGTTCCCTTAGATACAGTTTATAATGGGAGCTGCGAGTGTTGGATCTGTTTCACAATAGACGCCTACTGCACCTGATGGATCCCATTGATTTAGATTGTTTTTATTATGGCAAGAATAGTACTGCATTTTGGACTAAAAATCATTGGTCTTTATTAAAACATTTCAGCGTTTTTTTGTGTTACATGCGGTTAAAAATCAGTCTATCAGCTGATGGCTTATGTGAAGCCTTACCTCCGATCTCCAGACCTCATAAACATTAAAACCTTTATTTTTATCAGTCTGTTTGCAGACTTCTCTCCTGAGTTCTGTCAGCTGACGGCTTATGACACCTTACCTCTTATCTCCTCTTATGACCTCATAAATACTCAATTAAGTCTTATTTTTAGCAGTTTGATAAGAGTTTAGCTATAATGAGTGTTTATGAGTGCAGGAGATCAGAGATGAGGCTTCACATGAGCCTTCAGCTGACGGCACTCAGGGGGATTAGTCTGCAAATGGGTTCTTTTTTTTAAACGGATATATCACAAAAACTTCTAAAAAGACCAAATAAAAAAGACTTTTACTCCAAAATGAGTAAAATGCAATCATAAAAAAATTGCCCCAACGGTGTTCATTGCCATATGTAATAAAATAATGCATGGAGGTATGATCGCTTTTTTCCAGATGACATCATATGGCTGGCATCAATAATTTTATATTTTGTACCAAAAAATTGAGCTTGTCCTAAATAAATTTGAGACATTTTGAAATGACTTTTCTAAAGGATTGTGGGAAATAAACCATGGGAATCCTTCACTGATAATTCTTTCTATTGTACTTCTAGGATGATCCCTACACAAACCTGAACACTGCATTTGATGTTGCAGAGCGGTTCCTGGACATTCCTAAGATGTTGGATGCTGAAGGTAATGCCCTTACCTTGTAATAAATTAAAAGAATCATTTTGTGCCAGCTAAACCAGTAGAGTACCAGTATATATTTTTCCTCCTCTTTGCATCTCCTGCCTTCTCCATAAGTCATCACTGAGTATATTAAAATTATGAAGGGCAGACACCATTGAATGGTGTTCCTTTAGGTCCACCAGTGGAAATGAATTTGAGGGCCTATGCTGCATGCAGAATCTGAGCACGTCACTTTTAATTCATTGTAAACTTTCTTATTACAAACAGGAAGCATCATCAACAAGATCGAATAGGTCATTGGTGGGTCACCCCATAAGAAATAGACCCTAATGGAAAGAGATTGGCTGCAAATGGGTACTTCTAGTCTGCATTTAGTACATTTAAGCCACACGTACACATTCAGTATCTGTCTGCCGAATGATCGTTCGGCCGCCAGTTATCTCTCCCGACTCCCTCCCGACTTCCCCATACACATTTAGCTCTGATGACTGTGTATGTGTATTATAGGGCTCATGCACGCGACCGCGCTGTGTTTTGTGGTCTGCAAATTGCGGATCTGCAAAACACAGTTGCCGCCCATGTGCGTTTCACAATTTGCGGAGCGGGCGGCCTATTATTGAAATGCCTATTCTTGTCTGGGGATTTGGAAAAAGGGAATTTTTTCGGGGTCACGGAACGGAGCAACAGACGGGTGTCTATCTTACTGGAGAACAAAAGAATCGGGTGAAAATATTCAATTCGCCCAACATTTTGGCACCCCAGTCACATTAGAGCAGCGATGGGCAAACTGCGGCTCTCCAGCTGTTGTAAAACTACAATTCCCACCATGCCCTGCTGTAGGCTGATGGCTGTAAGCAGTCTTTGCATGCTGGGAGTTGTAGTTTTGCAACAGCTGTAGAGCTGCAGTTTGCCCATCCCTGCATTAGTGTTTGTCACTAGCTTATTACCCTGCCTAAACAGGGGCTGTGTTGCTGACTATATGCAAAGTAAATGATGGCGGCTGAGAATGATCGTAATAGCGATCGTTCTCCCTTTTTCTCTTAACATGAAGAGCCCTTTAAAATGGCATCGGTTGTATATCGCTGATCGGCATTCGTTATTGACTTGGCATCAGGCAGAGTAAGAGGTCCTTTAGGCACAGTATCTGTGTCACAATATCTGATAATTATCTTTTTCTCTCCAGTGGTTTGGTGATCTGTACTTTAGTTGCCTTGCCCTTGTCCTCTCTCCATACATTCAGTAGGTTTCTTGGTGAGCCTGTGATAGACTTGTGTTTGTACGCAGCAGCCAATCAGAGGAGGCAGAGCTGCAGTGGGGCGGGAACAAGCAGCAGTCTGAACCAATGATGAGACAGGGGGTGTGTCACAGACAACCTTAGGCTTTGTAGCTAAACTGTAGTGGCAGATCACGTCTCTGCCCTAATGGGGATGAACTAAAAGGCAGCAAAGCACCAGAATACAGGGGAAATAAATGTCAGGTAACCATCCCCTGTAGGTAGATGGTTACATATAATTTCTTACGTCCTGACATAGTCCCTTTAAGTAATGTCATTTGGAGCCCTGCCCATTCTAATTTGTGGAAATTTCCTTTAAGTCCGCTTGGAGTAGATAGCGTTAATTTTTCTGTAGCCTTTAGGTCTAAAAAATGCTAATTTCCGTTACTGGTGTCACTTAGTGGTCGGTTTCCAGCCAACAATGTTAGAATGGGCTGTCCAAACTGGAGAAGAAAGTAATTGAACTGGTTTGAATGGGCTTGTTTGTAACTTTTAATTGATGGCTGCCCCCTCTGAGCAGGAGAAGGAAGGGACTTGGGCCACAGCCCATGTTCATGGTTGTTTCAGGTACAGTGCCATGCATACTGGTGGCAGCGCCAGGTACTGTAGGTCCGTCCCACTCAGTCCTATTCATTTCAGTGTGCTAAGTTGCTGTACAGTGCTGTGCCTAAAAAGACTATTTATTGTGCTGATTGCGGGAGTCCCAGGTATCGGTTATCCTTCGATTATACATTGATAATTTATCCTGAGGATACCTTATTATTGAAAATCCTGGATAACAGCTTTAAAGGGAATGTTTTATCAAAAAAAGAACTATTGTTTAAGGCCTCATGCACACGACGTTATTATACATCTGTGCCTGATCAGCATTGTTTGCAGTACACCCCTTCAATTCCATGGGTCAGCAAAAAAAAAAAACAGACAGCACATGGATGTCACCTATGTGCTGTCCGTATACATTTGTCCATTCCGTAAATTATAGAACGTGTCCTGCGGACAAGCACAGTGATTTCTAGTGATGGGAGTGAGAATAATGCGGATTGCACACAGAAGGTGGCCGTGTTTTGCAGATCTGTTTGCAGACTGCAATTTGGACATGGTCAGGTGCATCAGGCCTAAATCAAATTTTTATCTTAAATGTTTTTTTTTTTGTTTTTTTTCCATGTCACTCTCTATATTTAAAAAAAAAAAATCTAAAAAATTGTATATAATCCTGCAATTTTCACACAGGCCACATCCTGTCTTTTAAGGGCATCTACCTGGGCTATAGACACAATAGATAGGACCCCATTGACTTATATAGGAGAGTTTTTCTAGGCATGCTCTGTGACATGTGCAGAGGTCAGGAGGGAGCAGATAAGCTGTGATATCACAAATTGTTCCTGAAAAATGCGCAACAGCATGAATAGGTTAGCATAGGAACCCGCCTGAACCGAGATCACCTTGTCGCCCGGTAGGTGGGCTTAGATGTATTTTGATCAAAATGTATTAACCAAGTGTCTAAGATTTTATCAAGAGTGAGGGCTTAGTTCATATGTTATGCTTGCATCTATTATTATAGTGCATTATTTTCTGTGATTTTATATCCCATATTGTGAATGATGGATCTTGTGTTCTATACCAGGGGTGTTACTTGTCATTGTAATTCTGCCTGTGATGATAATGACTAGTACAAAGTTACCTGTACAGAACAGGAAATCATGACCTATTATTAGATCTAGTGTGAACATTTCAGAATTATATATACTTTTACATATAGATTGTGACATGGGAAAATTAAAAATTCTAAATTTTGTAAAAAAAATATGCTTAACATAAAAACATGATTTAAACAATGGGTCATTTTCAGAGTAACACCTGACCTTCCACTTCTCCGCCGCTGTGGTGCTGACTCTCCTTCCGGGAAAGCTTTGGCGCTGGAGGGCCTTTTGTTATTTTATACCATTGTAATTTTTTTTTGTTTTGTTAATTAATAGGGTTACAACTTGTCAAAGGAGTGTGCACACAACCTGGAACAATATCCGTTTAATTAGATTTAATGAGATTAACAGCCTGTCTTAAAAATGATTTGAATTCTATTCATTTTTGTGGTTTAGGAATTCCTGCGTCTTTAATTTAAAGCTAGTCCATGCATGAAGTGTGTAGTGACTGCACCATGTCTGGAGGATGTGAACATGTAGACACCTGTCTATACATTCACACACTGTAATACATGTGTTGTTATGGAGAGGGCATCATGTGCATTTCATATTTTCATCCATTGGGCCAAGTAGTTTGAAATGTTTTTATGTCATAAATGTGCATTTCCCCCTAAAATCTAAAAATACCTGAAGGTCAAGGAGCTGTCCTCTTGGGTGAAACCTTTTAGATATTCATTTAAGGCTACTTTCACACTCGCGTTTGTTGCGGATCCGTCATGGATCTGCACAAACGCGTCCGTTCAGATAATACAACAGCATGCATCCGTTCAGATCGGATCCGTATTGACTTTCAATGGTGTTCAAGACTGATCCATTTTGGCTATGTTAAAGATAATACAAACAGATCCGATCTGAACGGATGCAGACGGTTGTATTATCTGAACGGATGCGTTTGTGCAGATCCATGACGGATTCGCACCAAACGCAAGTGTGAAAGTAGCCTTAAATGAATATTGTTTGGCTTAGTTTCGCCAAGCAGCAGCGTTTTGGTGTCCACCTCCAAAGCAGAATGGAGCCGAACTGATGCATTCTGAACGGATCCTTTTCCATTCCAAATGCTTAAGGGCAAAACTGATCCGTTTTGAACCGCTTGTGAGAGCCCTGAATGGATCTCACAAACGGAAACCAAAACGCCAGTGTGAAAGTAGACTAAACGGGTTTATCTGCTGTGGGCAATTGTTCTTTGTTGTTTTTTTTTTGTTTTTTTGGCTTAGTTCACCTATAAGTCCTTTGGTCAGAGTTTGAACAGTGATTTCCATCCGTGATTGTGAGCCAAAACCAGGATTAAAGCCTACACTGTTTTTGCTCTGCCCCTGGTTTTGGCTCACAGTCACTGATGGAAACTACTGGCCAAATCACTGAAGTGTGAACTAGGCCTTAGAAGGTCCCCATAAAAATGAACGGATTACAGAGTGCCTGCTGCTTCTTTGGCAATCAGCAGTCATCTGCAGCAAGTGTTCAGTTCCCCTGCCGCGCCTCTACAGGGTAATAAGTATGCTCTTCTCAAAGAGACTCTCTCTGGCCACTTTCGCACAGTCAGTATTTGGTGTCAGTATTTGTAAGACAAAAAAGATTTCTTCTCTGTTTTGAACCTGCTTCTCCTTTTGTCTTACAAATAGTGACCTAATACTGACTGAGTGAAAGTGGCCCTTGTAGAAACTCAACTAATTAACAGACGGCCCAAATATATTACTTCAGAGTCCCCTAATACAGTATTCTAAAAGGGACTCTGGCTGTGATAATCCCCTTACATATTTCTGAGTTACTGCAGGGTGACAACCGGTGACGGCAGTATCACAGTATCCAAAGTGGTGTTACCCACCTCTCCATAGACACTGAACGGTCTGTACATTTTGTATTGTTGTGTCTCTCTCCAGCCATGGGGTGCGATACCACAAGATGGCTCATTATAATTATTATCGGCCAGGTCCTCACCTGCCTATAAATACGAGTTGGTATTGAATATATCTGTCTAACGATGAATATGCCAATTAGGAGCCGTGAATAGCTTATAGGTTGAATGGAATATAACAGAAAGGATTAGGGTTCGGCTACATGGCGATCTTGGTTCCGCCCAATGATCGCAATGTAGCGGTGCTAGCATAGAAATGAATGGTATTGCAACTTACACATTTGCTGTGACCCCAGAATCTAAAAAATTCCAGCAGTGTTCCCATGGTCCAGCACATGTGCAAGTCGTACTGCAACAATATTTAGTTTAGGGCTGCACGATATGGGAATTTTGTGCGATTGCGATTAGGGCCCTAAAAAATGCGATGTGATATTTTAAGGGAATTGTGCTAGAGGTCTATCTGCTTGGACTTTCAAGGTAAAAGCGCACACAGATGACTGATAATGTGAAATGTAGTTATGCTGAACTCAAGAACTGAAATGCACAGTTCTTCAGTTTTTCAAAATAAAATACATATTTGCATTTCTGCAAAAGTACAAAATACAAAACTTGCCATTTTCTTTATAGCGCTGCACAGAACAGATAAACAAAATAGATATAAGAACAAGTGTTCATTAAAATAAGGATTTTCCACCGGCCCCTCCTCCCTCCCGCACTGTAACTGATGTATCGCTGGCCGCGCTGTGCAGCCTCCAGCCCCTCCTCCCTCCCGCACTGTAACTGATGTATCGCTGGCCACGCTGTGCAGCCTCCAGCCCCTCCTCCCTCCCCCCTCCCCGCACTGTAACTGATGTATCGCTGGCCGCGCTGTGCAGCCTCCAGCCCCTCCTCCCTCCCGCACTGTAACTGATGTATCGCTGGCCGCGCTGTGCAGCCTCCAGCCCCTCCTCCCTCCCCGCACTGTAACTGATGTATCGCTGCCGCGCTGTGCAGCCTCCAGCCCTCCTCCCTCCCCGCACTGTAACTGATGTATCGCCGGCCGCGCTGTGCAGCCTCCAGCCCCTCCTCCCTCCCCGCACTGTAACTGATGTATCGCAGGCCGCGCTGTGCAGCCTCCAGCCCCTCCTCCCTCCCGCACTGTAACTGATGTATCGCCGGCCGCGCTGTGCAGCCTCCAGCCCCTCCTCCTCCCCGCAATGTAACTGATGTATCGCTGCCCGCTGTGCAGCCTCCAGCCCCTCCTCCTCCCCGCACTGTAACTGATGTATTGCTGGCCGCGCTGTGCAGCCTCCAGCCCCTCCTCCCTCCCGCACTGTAACTAATGTATCGCTGGCCGCGCTGTGCAGCCTCCAGCCCCTCCTCCCTCCCCGCACTGTAACTGATGTATCGCTGGCCGCGCTGTGCAGCCTCCAGCCCCTCCTCTCTCCCCGCACTGTAACTGATGTATCGCTGGCCGCGCTGTGCAGCCTCCAGCCCCTCCTCCCTCCCGCACTGTAACTGATGTATCTCTGGCCGCGCTGTGCAGCCTCCAGCCCCTCCTCCCTCCCCGCACTGTAACTGATGTATCGCTGGCCGTGCTGTGCAGCCTCCAGCCCCTCCTCCCTCCCGCACTGTAACTGATGTATCGCTGGCCGCGCTGTGCAGCCTCCAGCACCTCCTCCCTCCCCGCACTGTAACTGATGTATCGCTGGCCGCGCAGTGCAGCCTTCAGCCCCTCCTCTCTCCCGCACTGTAACTGATGTATCGCTGCCCGCACTGTGCAGCCTCCAGCCCCTCCTCCCTCCCCGCACTGTAACTGATGTATCGCTGGCCACGCTGTGCAGCCTCCAGCACCTCCTCCCTCCCCGCACTGTAACTGATGTATCGCTGGCCGCGCTGTGCAGCCTTCAGCCCCTCCTCTCTCCCGCACTGTAACTGATGTATCGCTGGCCGCGCTGTGCAGCCTCCAGCCCCTCCTCCCTCCCCGCACTGTAACTGATGTATCGCTGGCCGCGCTGTGCAGCCTCCAGCCCCTCCTCCCTCCCAGCACTGTAACTGATGTATCGCTGGCCGCGCTGTGCAGCCTCCAGCCCCTCCTCCCTCCCGCACTGTAACTGATGTATCGCTGGCCGCGCTGTGCAGCATAGCGGCCTGAGAGATACAGTGTCAGTGTCACATAGAAAGTCAACCATCGCTTTATAAGACGCACTGCCATCCCCCCCCCCCTCACACACACACACACACACACTTTTGGGGGGGAAAAAGTGTGTCCTATAAAGCGAAAAATACGGTAATATAATTGCAGCATTTTTGGGTCGGCAAATTGCGATTGCGATATGGCGATTAATTGCGATTGCTTTTGCGATATATTGTGCAGGCCTAATTCAGTTCTATGCTAGCAACGCTACAATGAGGTCCTTGGGCGCCGGCCAAGATTGCTGTGTAGCTGAAATCCTATATTTCGGGTTCCATCCTTATTCATGTCTTACGTGCACCCCAAATGTTTGCAGCAGATGTCATTTAGTCTGTTACCCATCACGCCCCTGTCCACTGCTACATCAGATATCTAGGGGTAACGGTATATGAAATAATGTATTGGAAAAGGGGGGTACCTGTTCTATGTAGACGTAAGGTAAATGTTCCATCCACAGCCACTGGTTGCATCTGCTTCATCATACATGTCACTGTTTTACATTTGACGTGTTTCCATCTCATTTCCTGAATCAACATGCTTTAACCCTTTTCTTGACAGACATTGTTGGGACAGCTCGCCCTGATGAGAAGGCCATCATGACCTACGTTTCTAGCTTCTATCACGCCTTTTCAGGAGCCCAGAAGGTATCCCAGGGTTCCAGTACCTCTCCAATCAGCGCATTATTCCTGTCGCTAATGTGCATCTCTTTCTCCCTTTTTGTTTTAGCTCTGGATATCCTTTCTTTTGTTTCTTAGGGATGTTCAGGATAGTCACTAAGCACAGATGTTCTTTCTTTCAGTGCCTTCTAGTTCTCATCTGTTCTGTGACATAATGCTTACAGGGAGATTTATCAATGCTCGTATGTCAGTTTTGTGGGTAAAAAAAAAATCCCTAATGATGGTGCACGCCATTAAGTGGAGATACAAAGGGCAGGTATTAGCGGTAACGGCGCTTCCTAAAGAGTTTTCTATAATTCCAGAAACGGGCATAATTTATAGCTCAAGTCTGTGCCAGCCGGTGTAGATTTGAGTTTCTGGCAAATAGGGCATGGGGGAGGCAGAGATGCACCTAATTTATTATGATTGTGCCTCTTTATAAATTAGTCGCTTTTCACTCCAGCAGAAACCAATCTTGATAAATCTCTCCCTTAATTTTAGTCTGTGTTAGCCAACACAAATGATAAGAAGGGTTGGCCTTGGGGTATGTGTGCATTTACAGAGAGGGCATCAGCCGTCCCTGTTAAGGAAAAAGCCAACAGGAATTTTAATATTATTTCTATAGCACTGCTATTTAGATATTGTTTACCACTGTCATTTATGGAGTATATATAGAGCTGGTATTTAGTCATGATATATGTCCACTGTATAGCTGCATTTACTTCGGTATTATGTGGCACTGCTGTTGGGCACTGTACGGTATACCATTTCTTCATTGCATTGAGGTATAGAATGTTTAAATAACTATATGGAAGTCTTCTTTGACCAACTCATAGCAGTGTTATTTGTGCAGCATGCGGTGTGATGTTGGTAATTTAGCCCTGTATATTATAGTTGTTTGTACACCAACAAAATGTTCTGCACATCTTTTTTTTTTTTTTTTTTTTTTTTATAGCCATTCATTTAAGGGTACTTTCACACTTGCGTTGGTGTGGATCAGTCTGTTTATTTGCACAGACGGATCCGCACCTCTAATGCAAATGTTTGTATCCGTTCAGAACGGATCCGTTTGCATTAGGTTTAAAGAAAAATGACAAAGTCCAAAACGGATCCGTTTTGAATTACATTGAAAGTCAATGGGGAACGGATCCGTTTTCAAATGCACCATATTGCGTCATTGAAAACGGATCCGTCCCCATTAACGTACATTGTAAAAACAAACGGATCCGTTAGGCTCCGCCTCTTTAGACGGACACCAAAATGCTGCATGCTGCGTTTCGGTGTCCGCCTCCAAAACGGAATAGAGGCGGAACGGAGCCGAACTGATGTATTCTGAACAGATCCTTATCCATTCAGAATGCATTGGGGCTTAACTGATCCGTTTTGGACCGTTTCAGAGAGAAATTCCTGAAATGGATCTCACAAACGGAATCCAAAACGCCAGTGTGAAAGTAGCCTTAGAGTTTACTGGACTGCATTGCCTGGATTTCTGTATTTTAGTCATCTTTATTCTTGTGCATAGAAGCCTTAGGTAAAATAAGCAGGGTCTGCAATTGTCCATGCTTGTGTCACATTTATTGTCTCCATGAAAAGGTTTTGGCGTTCAGGTAATATTTGCATGCCATAAATGTAAGTGTATCAAGGGTCGTATATTATAAACCTTCTGATGAGTGTATTTTGTCTTCAAATATTTGCAAACCTTTAGCAAAGTATACAGGAGCTGCCGTTCTTACTGGGCCCAGCTAGCCATCATGTCAGTTCCCCAGCGTGACATTGATCCGTTAGGTATAATTAGCATTATATAATCCCTCAATGGCCTTTTATATACACAGGAGGGCAGGGAATTCCACATTTCCTGCCTTGATTAAACTTCACTTGCATGCACAGCATGTTTGCCGCAGACGGTTGATTGAACACTGTTCATATATTTAAATGGCAGCATTGAGGAATTCGATATCTGAGTGATTCTGCTCGGGGGCGGACTGGGAGCTTAAAGTGGCCCTGGAAGACGATCAAAAAGTGGCCCCATGTTGTATGCGAGTCCAAATTGACAAAAGGCAGGGCAACGCAATTAGGCAAGGCCAACAAAACCAGCACAAAAAACTGCCCTCTCATCATACTGAGGACAGTCATACAGTTGAATTCAGGAGGACACATGGCTGCTGTCCAGGTGCATGAGTACCTTATACTCCTAGCATTAATTAATGTTGAGAGCATTGTGTACCTGGCCAGCGGCCGTGAGGAGGGCTGGGGCGGCCCACCGGGAAATTTCCCTTTTAGGGTCTATGGCCAGTCAGCCCCTGGTTCTGCTAGGAACAGGATATTAGGGATTTGCTGGACAACTCCTTCCCAAATAAGACGTCTCTGCATGGGGACCCTTTATAATCTGTTAGGCCCCTTGCAGACGAGCGAGTATTCCGCGCAGGTGCAATGCGTGATGCGAACGTATTGCGCCCACACATAATCCGAACGCATTCATTTCAATGGGTCTCTGTACATGAGCGTTGGTTTTCACGCATCACTTGTGGGTTGTGTGAAAATCGCAGCTTGTTCTATATTCTGTGATTTTGACGCAAAAATGGGGCTGCGTGATCATCGCATCTGCAAGCAAGTGTGGATGTGATGCGTTTTTCACTGATGGTTGCTAAGAGATGTTGTTTGTGAACATTGTTTTTTATCACGCGCGTGCAAAACGCATTAAATCGCATTGCACCTGCGCAATAAAAACTGAACGCGATCGCAAACAAGACTGAATCTACTTGCTTACGAAATCGTGCAGTTTTCACTGAACACAGCCGGACCTAATCCGCTCACGCTCGTCGGCAAGGGGCCTTATCTCTGAAGGAAGCAGCTGAGAAAAAGTACCTACATGGCAAATGAAATCAATGGTCCATCCATGTAATGCACAAATAAGGTCCTCCAGGGGAAAAAATTTCTCTTTACAGCCTACCGTTGCTTTGAATTCTAGGATGGACTCTTCCTAACCATGCATATGCACTATCACGGCTGATTCTTGTTAGTGTTTACAAGGAATTAATTATTTTGTAGCATTGGAGCCTCACGAAAGCCTGGCTTGGGACCTTAAGAGCTCTGTGTAGGGTTTAATCACTATCTATCTAGGTCCCAACAATTTGATATATTCCCACTTTTGGTCATGCCAGGAATTACTATACTGCTAAAAAAGAAATGCCTATCCAAGTGTCATTTGGTTTACTGCATCCAGCGAGCAGTGTCGCTCATTATACCTTTTGTGTCATTTGCTAATGTCTCTACAAGTCTGGTTTTTCTAGGAACCTGATTCATGCTCCTTTTGCATCATATTGTAGCATGCATACATGTCTTTGTCCTATGTACCTATATAATACTCCAGTAGACAAGCTACTTAACCAACATGCATAAAGGAGACAGTAACCATAAAGTGTACAGCTACACCCGTATACATCATACCCGATATGTTACAGTGAACCATTTTTGTGTCCTATTTTGCCCTCGGAGCTTCAGAGCATGGTTTTTTTTTTTTTTAATCTTTATTAAATTTTCACAAAAACAAAGCCAATCGGACAGGCCATAACAATAGCCAGCATGGTTTTAATATTGCAAAAATGTGACTCTTATTAGTAGAGTGAAGGGGATAAAAAACAACAACTCAATAGTGTGCAAGCATTAAAGGAGCAATATAGGAAATAACAAATTTTAGTGCAAGAGCTAAAAAAGCATTGCATAAGGCCTCATGCACACGAATGTATTTTCTTTCCGTGTCCGTTCCGTTTTTTGTTTTTTTTTGCGGACTATATACGGAACCATTCATTTCAATGGGTCCGCAAAAAAAACAGAAGTTACTCTGTGTGCATTCGGTTTCCGTATGTCAGTATTTCTGTCCCGCAAAAAAATAGAATATGTCCTATTATTGTCCGCATTACGGACAAGGATAGTACTGTTCTATTAGGGGCCAGCTGTTCCGTTCGGCAAAATACGGAATGCACACCGACGTCATCCATATTTTTTGCGGACCGCAAAATACATACGTTTGTGTACATGAGGCCTAACTCAAAAAAAAAAACACAGATAGAAGCCATGCACCTCCCTCTCATGAGCAGCATTGATCATCTCTTTTTCCTGGAGTGTTTCTTTAAAAGAAGCTAAACTTTTCAGCTCTTGCTATCAAGCCCACTAAAGCAATTCCCTAATATAAACTTACCATTTGCTGCAGTAGTATTATCGCCCTGCTGAGCCATAAACAATACAGGCTGCTGCATTGCGT
Source organism: Bufotes viridis (assembly GCA_033119425.1). Taxonomy (NCBI): domain Eukaryota; kingdom Metazoa; phylum Chordata; class Amphibia; order Anura; family Bufonidae; genus Bufotes; species Bufotes viridis. The sequence goes on from JAKVIS010000379.1 coordinate 47,488, forward strand.
CAGTGCACTGCTCACAAAGGCGCTATTACAACAGTTTTTGGCCATTGATAAAATACAGTAACCTGTATTCTCCTAAAGAATCTACAGAACGAATCCTTCCGCAGCCAAAGGTCAAGCTAGCCATAGACACGAGATATTTATATGCAGATCATTTGGCGATCCGTGTTATTTTAGTAGATCTGATGTTAAAAGGGTTTTCTGGGAATAGAATATGGATGACCGATACCCCGGCCGATCAGCTGTTTGCAGAGGCGGTGAACGCTGCGACCTCTTTCTAGGCAAGTGTGGTCACAGTCATCGGTCCCATGGTCTATACGCAGCTCAGTCCTATTCAGGTGAATGGGGCTAGGCTGCAATGCCAAGCACTGCCACTACACAATGTACGGCGCTGTAGTTGGTATGCTGTGATATGGCCGTGGCGGTTCGGGGAGTCGGACCCCCACCAATCAGATATTGATGACCTACCCTGAGAACTGGTCATCATTAATTCTGAAAACCGCTTAATTGGTCTGATTGGCAGCAGATCTTGCTATATTTAAGCTGGCCATGGACATCAGACGAGCTTGTTCAGCTCTCCCAACTGCCCCGTACACATGCACACTCGGCTCAGTGTGTTCTTAGGGGTGAGCCTCTTCCAGGCTCCTCAGGCAGTGGCTTTTCACCCTCAGAACATGCTGAAATCCAACATGCCTGACCCTTCTCTCTTCCAACATCTGCCATCAGGGTAACGTTGGGAGGCTGCATACAGAGTAGACGATCAGCCGGCCCCGCTAGAATCAGCATGGTCGGCTGACATACATCTAATATTTCCAGCTTTAGCAGATCAATATCTCATGTCTCTGGTAGGCTTTAGACTACAGTGACATAAGTAGGACATTGTGTTTGCAATATATAAATTTCTATGTGATTTTGCACTTTAAACATTTTTTATATGTGTGTGTCAGTTTATGATGACTGGGCTAGCTTGTTTCATTGGTATGTTGCCCCCAACCCTTTATTAGAGAGAGACCTATAACAGTTTACATCACACCAATGTTACTGCACATCCCGCCGGTATAGGGTCTGATTTTTTTCACCCCTGTTGTACAGTACGACTTCAGTTCTTTCGGTCATTCCTGCAGTGCATGCTGGGAATTCTTTCCCATTTTTAACCCTGCTCTCCTCATTCCATGTGACTGTTCTTGCACTTTGCTCTTTTGCTTCTCTTTCTCCTTTCCAACCTCTTTTTTCAATTTCCCGTACAGATATTATAGGGACGCTAAGGCCGGATATGAAGGCTTTAATGACCTATGTGTCATGTTATTACCACGCCTTCTCAGGTGCCCAGAAGGTGAGATATAATACGCAATAAGTCTGACTATGCACAAGTTTGCATCCTCAAAAAAAAAAAAGGACCGTATGTCTTGTCACGCTGAGTGAATGCAAAGGTGTGTTACGCCTCTATATAAATGGTGCATATGAACCCCACTCCAATGTTCCCATGCCATTTAAGTGTTAACTGTGTGCCGCCCACCCCTACATTGGTGTTTCCTTCAGTTGAATCCATTATCACCATTCACGTACATAACAAGGGGACAGTTTGTAGCCCTCCAGGTAACTACTAGTCCCAGTGTTTCTGATTTACTACCACAGCCTTATACATTGGACCCTTAAAATGTTAAATACCAGTCTAATGTAATAGTGTTATTTGGGGTGGATTCACACTACCCTATGTATTTTGCGATCCGCAAAATATGCAGATGGCATCCATGTTGCATCTGTTTTTGTGGACCCATTGTAACAAAGCCTATTATTGTCTGCAAAACGGGGGCGTTGCCATTACACCTAGAGGCTATGCACTCTCTGCAGCTGCCCCACCCTCGGTACTGTTCTTTGTGATGTCGTTTACACTGCCTGGCCCTGTCAATCAAATTGGAGAGGGCGTGGTAGTTGCAGAGAGAGCTGGGCCTCTAGAGGTAATGGTAACGCCCCCGCTGCTCCTAGAGGCTCATTTGCATATAATAAAACATCATTTTTCTCAGCAGTGTAGGCACACATGAACATGGGACCAACACAGATGCCTTCACCTGTCCATGCGCACATGTAACAGGTCTGCCAGTGTCATAAGTATAAATCTGCTGACAGATGCCCTTTAAACCATCAGCATAACAAAAGCCAAATCACAGGGGTTTTATGATAAGTTCCTGTCAAGCATGTAGTAAGAGTCACGTGGAGAGCACTTTCTAATCTGAAGGATACAAGCGAGCACACTTAGGATCTTTTGACTACACAACTGTATTGCTCCGAGTGCTCCCATTTTACTGGAGGAGTGGCTTTGTCCCGCCAGCGCTCTCTTGTTTTTACCATCGGGGGTCACATGGCCCGACTCTTACGGCATGTTAGTCAGCGGTTCAGAAAACCAAATTTGGACTGACCTCTGCTGTGGACTACTGTAGAACACGTATAGCCCTGTGTAAAATCAATATGTATAATTTCAGATATTTTTAATATCTGATATTACGGCAAAATTGGCACCTATTACAAAGACCGGGATTAGTACCAAGACCGTATTATGTTCTTAGCTGTTCTTCATGGTGACTTTTTTTCCTTTTCTTCCTGCTTTAGTCCATTCCATATTTCCTGCTGCTTCACATCAGTCTTGCATTTCCTAATCTATACGTCACTTACTGTAGAGATTAAACTTTCACTTCCGTGCATAGACTTTCATAAAACCAAGCAGACCACACAAAACCCCCTTGTACAGCCTCAGCCCCTTAGATACTTTGTATGGTCTTTTATCTCAGTGTTGCTTGTTATTGTGCATGAATAATTTTCCTGTTTTGTTACTCTAGTTTATTTTTACCTTTCTTTGACTTTGTGTATATGCGCATTTTATCAGATTCTGTTCTACCAAGTTGTATTGTGAATGGTAGTGTAAGTTCGGTGATAGTTGCCAAGCAGTGACTTTGTATTATATAATCATTCTTACTATAAAACACTGCTTATTTTTAGGTCACACCCTAAAAAATAAAATAAAAACAACAACATTTGAGATCCTCTTCTATCTGGTGCTAACAGTTCATTATCCTCTCCAATCCCCTTCCTACCACTTAGATCAGAAAATGGTAATGTGATCATGGCTAGCCGTTCTTTATGCAGGAATATACGAGAGGGCTATGCTGTGGTGGGCAACCCTTCTCTTCTAAAGGTGGTGGTCACCAGTACCACTGCTGCTCCCACAAAATTTACACTTTCCTCTGTATTACAGTATATAGGCATATAGTATAGTATCTATCAAGTTTCTCCACTAGTTTTTTATGTAGTGAATACCAGTTATGAATAGACTTCCCATCAACAGTACTGTGGTTTATTAATGTCGGCATTGCAGGTATACGTTTCTCAGGCTAATATCATCTATCTGGATTTCGGGAAGATTTTCTGACGTATTCTACTTTATAAGCAATATAGTAACATACACCACCCATACTGTAGGCATACATGTTCAGAATATATTTCTATCCGGAATGCTTCTGCAGCCATGCTCCAGGCAGTGCTATATGACCGTATCTATTACAAATATTGCATCAGGTATTAAAGGGGTTATCCCATGACTAATGGTAAAAATTAAAACCAGACAATATGTAATACTGTTATGTGAGGTACGAGGTATAATAGATGCAGTGTGTACAGGCACATAGTATATACAGCAGTGTACTGATATGTCAGGTACGGGGTATAATATATGCAATGTGTACAGGTATATAGTATATACAGCAGTGTAATATGTGATGTACGAGGTATAATGCAGTTTGTATAGATTTATAGTATATACAGCAGTGTACTGATATGTGAGGTACATGGTATAATGCAGTGTGTACAGGTATATAGTATATTCAGCAGTGTGCTGATATGTCAGGTACGGGGTATAATATATGCAATGTGTACAGGTATATAGTATATACAGCAGTGTACTGATATGTGAGGTACGAGGTATAATGCAGTGTGTACAGGTATATAGTATATTCAGCAGTGTGCTGATATGTGAGGTACGGGGTATAATATATGCAATGTGTACAGGTATATAGTATATTCAGCAGTGTGCTGATATGTGAGGTACGGGGTATAATATATGCAATGTGTACAGGTATATAGTATATACAGCAGTGTGCTGATATGTGAGGTACGGGGTATAATATATGCAATGTGTACAGGTATGTAGTATATACAGTACTGTAATATGTGAGGTACCAGGTATAATAGATGCAGTGTGTACAGATATACAGTATATACAGCAGGTACTGACATGAGGTACGAGGTATAATTGATGCACTGCTGTATATACTATATATATGTACACACTTCATATATTCTACCCCGTACCTCACATATCAGTCCACTGCTGTATATACTATATATTTGTACATCTATAATACTGTGTAATATATGCAGTGTGTGTGTATGTGTGTGTATATATATATATATATATATATATATATATATATAAAGAGAGAGAGCAGTGTATTGATGTGAGACATACAAGGTATAATACTACAGATGCAGTGCTTACAGATATATGTGGTCAGTTATACATTATGGTCACGGTGTGTGAGGTACATGAGGTAGTGGTCACGTAACGGTCTGAAGTATTATACATTAGTGAGCAATGAGTAAAAACAGGGCGGGGGGGGGGGGGGGGAGTTAATGACGAGAAGTGGAAGACCTCCTCTTACCACTCCATTCCAGTCTGTATGGATCAATACAGAGCTGATTTGTGAACTTCTAATACCTGCTGTTAGGGGTTGAAGCTGGCAGATGTACCTTTCAAACCTAGGAACTACACCATTTTTGGTGCAGTTCCTTTGCTAGATCCTGCAGGACCTGTGATGTTGAAGATGATGTCATCACAGGTCCTGGCAGATGCACTGTTCTAACTACACTGTGCAGTTCCCTTACAGGTCCTGTGATGACATCATCAAAGGTCCTTTTAACTTTAGACAGATAGACAGGAGCAATTAGGGGGCGGGACCTCTCCTCCACTGCTGGCCCATTTTCCTCACGGGCCCTGTAGCAGCTGCGTAGCCTGCCTATATGGTAGGTACGCCACTGCACACAGTCAATATCCGTTTTTTACGGATCTGCGGTTTGCGGACCACAACACGGATACGATCGCGTGCACGAGGCCTCAATTGCATACTGCTATAAATAATGAGGAGTTGCATGTATGGGTGCGTCATCTGGTGCAGCAGTGTGAATGGGGCTTTCAGGAAACGTGTCCCTAGCAACCAGCCCATGTCAGATCTGTCAGCCTGGAGGTACTTCTGAACTTTGTTGATATAGATAAGTATTTATATTACTTTTTTTTTATTTCTTCTGGTAGAGAACCTGATCATCCTGCATGTAGTTTGTGTCCACAGTTAGTCCGTTTGCAGATGTATCCCTCCATCACGTTTTCTCATTTTCCGATGCAATTCGTTTTCACTCATGCTTTTTCTCATACTGCTTACAGGCTCTTGATCAACCCTGTCTCTTCTAAGTGTTAAAGGTATAGGTAATAGACGTGTGTATACTAATGATATAAAAATCTGAAATAATCCAATACCTGACATTAATCCTCACTAATGTGTGTGATTTGCAGTCCGTGTCCTGTGGGAATACTTACCCAGTGATTATTTATACCATTAATAAGATTAGCACATTACTATAAAGCACCGCCAGCATGGGTTTCCTATTTCCCATCCATACGTAAAACGGATTCAGTTCAGTTAATTTGCATTATGTGAGCCTGGGGTCCGGTAGGGTAGACAAGTGTGAGAGGGGCTTCCTGGGTGTGTGCTGTGAGGGCAGCTTCTCATGATGATTAGACACATTATACGATGTCATTGATATGATTGGCTCTCCATGTAATGCAATATTATGGGGAATTTTGAAAACTTAGTTTGTTAGTAGTTGTCCAGGCTGTGGTTACCCTTACCTAGGTCTGAGAGATCTCTGGGATTGCTGCTGTCTGCTTCCCCTTTACACTGGCAGATCTACTGGCCATATTCAGCATCGATTGATGATATATGGAGTCAACCAGGGCTAATTTAAAGGCCATCTGTCAGCAGATCTGTCCCTATGACACTGGCTGACCTGTTACATGTGCGCTTGGCAGCTGAAAGCATCTATGTTGGTCCCATGTTCATATGTGCCTGCATTGCTGAGAAAAATGATGTTTTATTATATGCAAATGAGTCTCTAGGAGCAACGGGGGCGTTGCCGTTACACCTAGAGGCTCTACTCTCTCTGAAACTGCCCCGACCCCAGCACTTTGACAGGACCGGGCAGTGTAAACGTGATCACTGCCTGGCCCTGTCAATCAAAGTGCAGAGGGAGCAGCAGTTGTAGAGACTGTAGGTGTAGAGGCAACACATTTTTCTCAGCAATGCGGACGCACATGATTAGGGCTGCAGCTATCGACTATTTTTGTAATTGATTATTCTATTGATTATTTCAACGATTAATCGAGTACTCTTATAACAAAAAACAAATTAAAATAAAGTTTTTCTTTATAAAAACGCATCTGCTGTCCCCTCAGTGCCATCAGCTTGCCCCCCCCTCCCCAGTGCCACCAGCTTGTCGTCGCCCCCCCTCCAGTGCCACCAGCTTGCCCCCTCCTAGCCATGTCCCCAGCGAAATAATACTTACCTCTCTTGTAAGGGCGCCGCCCCACAGCTCGTCAATCTTCTCCGCGCGCTGCACTCTCGTCCTGACGTCACACAGCATCAGGTCATAGTACACACTTACATGCCCTGTGTCCTGACGATGTGTCAGGAGGACGGTGCGGGCCGGCTGGTGACCACGGAGCGGTGAGTAATAGCAAGCGATTTACTCCCGCTCCGTGGTCACATGACACAGACGAATCGCATTGAGGATTTTTTTTGTGTCAAATTACTCGATTCAATCCAGTAATCGTTTCATGGGACCAACACAGATGCCTTCAGCTGCCAAGCGTACATGCCATTGTCCTACGTACAAATCTTCTGACAGATGCCTTTTAATTCCATTTACATGGATCAATTATCATGACTGAATGATTGATAATACGATCATTCATTCACATACAGCTTTATTACTGTCTGTAGCTCGTCCCCACTTTACAGAGGGCTATGTGCTGCTGACAAGTGATGACTTTAATGTCTGCAAAAAAGATGTGATCATCGACAATTGAGCAGTCGTGCGTTTGTCGTTTGATTGGCAGTCCTATGTACACGGAGCACTCATTGGGAATTGGTGTTGGTAAGAATGATCATCGGCCCCTGTAAAAGGGCCTTCAATCCTGAGGCTTGGTGTCCTGATCTACCTGTCACCTGTGTAATTAATGGTCTCTGGATCTTTAGGGCTCATGCACACAAACGTATTTTCTTTCTCTGGCCATTCCGTTTTTGTATTTTTTTTGTATTTTTTTTTTTGACCATATGCGGAACCATTCATTTCAACGGGTCCGCAAAAAAAACGTAAGTTACTCCATGTGCATTCTGTTTCCATATATCCATATTTCCGTTCCGCAAAAAAAAATAGAACATGTCCTATTATTGTCCGCATTACGGACAAGGATAGGACTGTTCTATTAGGGGCCAGCTGTTCCGCAAAATACGGAATGCACACGAACGTCATCCGTATTTTTTGCGGACTGCTAAATACATACCGTCGTGTGCATGAGCCATAAGAGGGAGTAATAATTTTTACAGGTCATGATCTGGAGGAAGTAAGAGAACCCAGCATCATGAGACCTCAGTGATTGAACTAAGCAAACTTAGTCCAGGATTACAAAAACATGGCAGCATTCTTCCAAAAACAGCTCCACACCTTTCAACAGGTCCTGTGCTGTATTGCAGCTCAAGTCCATTGACTTAAATGGTGCCAACTAGATACAAGCCGTGGACAGGTGTAGTGCAGTTTTTGAAAAAAAATCCACCATATTTTTACAATCCTAGGCAACACCTTTAACTGACAGTTATTACTCCTGACTATACATGCACACTCAGTTCAGCTGAGCATGCATGTTTATTTCGGGTGGATCGGGTAATAAGCCACTGCTAGACACAGTAAGAAAGGATAAGGCATGTGAAAATCAAACATGCCCAATCATTCTTTGCCCTCAAATTACCAGCTCCCATGCAGATTTTGGTGGGTTCACTGAAACTTAAACATTCCCCAAATCCATAAACTTTCAGATTAATGATCTTCTTTTTATAATTTATAAATCCCCTGTACTAGGCCCACTTTTAATTGAGTTTGGAGAGTTAGCAGAGGACCACAGGGTGCAGAAGGGGACTTTCTGGGCAGCGTCTAATGGTTTTCTCAGTTATTTATTTTTGGGGAGATTTCCTAACTCGCATATTTTACCTAAAAAAACAAATTTATTTTTTTGGCTTGTGAATTGCTTTCTCTGGTACTTTTAGAATTTTCGATGCTATTGTTCTGCAGTTTTTAACTATTCCTCTTTTTGTGCAGGCGGAGACGGCAGCCAATCGTATCTGTAAAGTGCTAGCTGTCAATCAGGAGAATGAACAGCTTATGGAAGACTATGAAAAGCTAGCAAGCGATGTAAGTTTTGAGACGAAACAGGGATAATGGTCAAACTTCTTGGTTAAATGGTGGACCCAGATAATGCTGTTGACATACGGACACATCGTCTTATAAGGCCTCATGCGCGTGACCGTATTGCGCTCTGCAAAATCTGGATACTGTCCGTGTTGCATCTGCATTGTATGTGGACCTATTGACTTCCATGGGTCCGCGGTACGCATTTTGAGGCCAATTATAGGAAATGTTCTATCTTTTTGCAGAACGCACATACGGAGGCAGAAAGCATGAAGATAATCCGTGTGCTTGCCGCATCCGCATGTCCGTTCCACATTAGGATAGAATATGTCCGCAGAATGCAAACCCCTATACCATTGAAGTCAGTGGGTCAGCAATAAAATGTAGACAGCACACTGTCGGCATGTGCATGAGGCCTAATAGTGAAAATAGGAAACTTACTGTGCTTATTTTCACATTTTTTTGCCATAAAGGAGTTATCTGGGAATTAAGATTGGCAAGAGTCCAAGTCTCAGTGCCCCTGCCGATCAGCTGTTTCGGGAAGCTGCAGCGCCCACCAGAGCTCTAGTGAGTGCGCTGGCCTTCCGGGCGCTTACCGAGCACAGCGTCGCCTTGGTATTGCAGCTCAGCATCATTGACTTGAATGGGACTGAACTGCAACTAGGTCATGTGAACAATGTACGGTGATGTCACATGGGAACAGGCCGCAGCGCTCACAAAGCACCCAGCTTCTTCTAACAGCTGATCAGCGGGGGTCCTGGGTGTCAGTCTGATATTGTCCTGAGGATAAGTCATCAATATTAATTCTGTCACTTGTGGGAAGAAAAGATCGGGCATGTGGAAATCTGGCATGCTCGATCCTTCTTGTGCTCGACATTTGGTGCCAATGGAAAAGTCGGGAGGTCCCCATAGGCATGTGTATGGGCACCTTTATACCTACATAGCTCCTGCTCTTTTAGTATTCTAAAATGTAAAAATGTATATTTTTCGGAAAGTGGGAAGTTAAAAGCAGAAATATCATTTGGAAACGCATTACATAACTATGGGTAGTGCACTGTGGATGTGGTAACTTGATAATGAATGAAGGGAACGAGCGGATGTAAAAATATATATACAGTATATGACGCATGATCATCTTTCTGTTCTTGTAGCTTTTAGAATGGATCCGACGGACCATTCCTTGGCTGGAGAACCGTGCACCTGAAAATACTATGCAGGCCATGCAACAGAAACTTGAGGACTTCAGAGATTATAGACGTCTTCACAAGCCCCCTAAGGTCCAAGAGAAGTGCCAGTTAGAGATCAACTTTAACACTCTTCAGACTAAACTGAGGCTTAGCAACCGGCCAGCCTTCATGCCGTCCGAGGGGAAGATGGTCTCGGTGAGTACTGACACTATGGAAGTCTATGAAAACTTGTGCAGATGTATATGTCTTTCAGCGAGTGAATTGAGCCGATAACTTTATACGTTTTTGATGTTTTCCTAAATTCTTTATGCAATTAAATATATCAATTGTATAGAAAACTGCTGCAATGCTGAATTCTACTGCACAAACGCGAGAGAAGTGATTATGCGGAGCATGAGAAGTTTTTTTTTAGATAAGCTTTATGTGGATTCCAGCAGTCCGTGCGCTGAATTGAAATCTCTGTCAGCTCTTAGCTGGCGTAGATTTTCATCATCATTTACGTCAGTTTCTGGCATAAATGATGATAAGTGTTCTGGGGCCAATGGATCTGCCGTCGCCACATACTCTTTTCAAAAACTGTCAAGGTTGGTGTAAAAATGCGAATTGCGACTAAATGGGCATTGAATAAGCCGGGAAACTGGGTTTGGCACCTTTTTAATGCCAAATTTGTGGCATAGAAGAATGATAAATTTCCCCCTTTATTTTTTGTTTTGCACTCATTTATTTATTATTGTTATTTTATATTATTATTATTATAGTTTGCTGTTTACCCTTGAAAGCAGCTCTGCCATCAGTCATTCCACAACACCTATATCTTTTTTTTCTAAGAAAACCAAAGCAGTTTTGGATTTAGCTTTGGGCATGATTAGAGAAGAAAATAGTATGAAACTCAAAAGATACATGAAGCGAAGTAGTATAAAATATTTTATTTCAGTTTTCCATTTGCTTCCGGTTTCTATAAACTCCTGCTGGTGACAATAAAGTGCTATAATAGATGTTGTTTGACAGGCCGGTAAAAAATCACTGCCATAGGTACACATAAGTGGTGTTCACGTTCACTGCATGTCATAAAATGCCACTGCACCTTTATAAAAGTCATGTTCCATTTGTGATTGCTGCAGGGTTATATAGAGGAGGATAAATAAAGGGAATTGTCAGCCGCAAGTATCTCTTTCGAGAACCCTCTTTAAAGTGGGTCTCCAGCATTATGATACACTGACCTTTCAGTGGTGCATCACAGAGCTCCACAGTACAGATAACTTCAGCCCTGTCAGGGCAGAGCTGTAGGTTTGACAAGGTGCAAGGGTGCCATCCTCATTGCACCAAAGAGCTCAGAATAGACGTGATTTCTGTACAACGGAACCGCAGATCTGGATGGGGGCGAAAACATTTGACTCGTCAGAACAGAAGGAATCTGACAGTGCTGTTAGTGTAATACTGTGGTATCTGCTAACACGGTGTTCCCCAACTTCAGTCCTCAGGGCCCACCTACCAGTCATGATTTGAGAATATGCCACAGAATGAATACTTGTAGTAAGTCCTGATGCATTGGCACTAAATATATCACCTGCTGAATACTAAGGAAATCCTGAAAACTTGACCCACAGGTGGGCCCTGAGGACTGGAGTTGAGGAACACTGTGCTAACAGATTCCCTATAATCGCTCCATTGCTCTCAATATAGGTAATTAGACAAACCAAAAATAAACCTCAGTATGACTTTGGCTAGGGTTAAATCTCAGCAATATGGACACTGGAAAAAACGTAAAAGTATTACCAATGTCTAGTAATGACTACCACCTGTAAAGAAACAATTCCAACCTCTCTCATCGCTTTTTGGAGCAAAGCAACGATTTGGCTATTTATTACTATGTTCTCTTGTCCTACCAGTTCTTCCTGAAATAAATTGGATGAATGACTCTGTCCAGCATACGACTTTCTTTCATTTGCCGCTCTTCTCATTTCAGTGACTTTGTTCTGTAGCTACAAGATTGATAATGTTTCTCGATTCCTTCCCAGGATATCAACAATGCATGGGGTGGTTTGGAGCATGCAGAGAAGGGCTACGAGGAGTGGCTGCTGAATGAGATCCGGAGGTTGGAAAGACTAGACCACTTGGCTGAAAAGTTTCGTCAAAAGGCTTCCATTCATGAGGCTTGGACTGATGGTAATATGATCGCTCTCATGCTACCTGTCCCAGAGCTGACTTGTCACTAGTTGTTCCCAGGATTGTCCAGTATTCCCCACGTGCTGGATTAGTTTACTACACAGTAATGTAGAGTTATGGCTGAGGATGTATCTATAGCAGTGGTGACGAACCTATGGCACGGGTGCCAGAGGCAGCACTCGGAGCTCTCTCTGTGGGCACCCGCCCCCTGGGAAAAGTCTATGGTGTACCAATATGCCTTAGACTTTTCCTGCCAATCACCAGCACAGGGCACACTATTAGCAGCACAGGCAGCGCACTGAATGTAGGCCGGCTATTATAGCTAAATGATAACGTACATAGAAGATATACTATATTGGACTGTACTCTTCAGGTTAACTTGCCGTGTTTGCGATAAATAAGTGGGTTTTGGGTTGCAGTTTGGGCACTCGGTCTGTAAAAGGTTCGCTATCACTGATCTATAGCATGACTATACAGTCCCTTACAGCCTTGTGAAATGTTAAATGTTAAAAAAGCATCATAGGCTTTTCATGTATTTATCTCTAAATGTTCATATAGAAGGATTAAAAAATCAGGCAGAGTACAGATATGCAGGCACAGAACTCCACAGACTTGTAACATACAGCTGCTGCAGAACCTCTCTTGGAAAAGTAAGGGAGAGCTTTCTGTATGCTCTTGATTGGTTGGTTGATCATGCTATTCAGGAGGTTCTGCAGCATCTCATTTGTATAGTAGGTTCATACTAGGAATCGACCGATATTGATTTTTTTTTAGAGCCGATACCGATAATCTGTGAATTTTCAGGCCGATAGCCGATAATTTATACCGATAATTTATATCTTCTAATATATATTATATTAGTTGGTAGTCACTGAGGTGGGGGGCTGGTGGTGTTGGAAATGTGCATTTGGCACTAGTATATTATAAATGTAAATGATAAATTAATAAAGCCCTTAGTCGGTAGTCAATTTATCATTTACATTTATAATATACTAGTGCCAAATGCCAATTTCCATACCTTCTCCCCTCCTCACTGACTTTATTAACCCCTATCAGACCTTTATTAACCCCTATCAGACCTCAGATCAGCCCTTTATTAACCCCTATCAGACCTCAGATCAGCCCTTTATTCACCCCTATCAGACCTCAGATCAGCCCCTTATTAACCCCTATCAGACCTCAGATCAGCCCTTTATTAACCCCTATCAGACCTCAGATCAGCCCTTTATTAACCCCTATCAGACCTCAGATCAGCCCTTAATTAACCCCTATCAGACCTCAGATCAGCCCTTTATTAACCCCTATCAGACCTCAGATCAGCCCCTTATTAACCCCTATCAGACCTCAGATCAGCCCTTTATTAACCCCTATCAGACCTCAGATCAGCCCTTTATTCACCCCTATCAGACCTCAGATGAATAAAATGAAAAACTCCTCACCTCTTCTGCGCCGCGGCTCCTCTTCATCTCTGGGTCCAGCCTCTCACTCCCCTGTGCACTCCGGGCCGCACTACACCATCACCTGACAGCGTGCAGTGTTAGGTCATAGTGCGCGCACTACATCCTGATGCTGTACGGGGTCAGGACAGTGCAGCGCCGACCCCATCAAAGGGTGGGTGAGTATCGTAAGCACTTGCTGCGCTTCTTCCCAGCTCCCAGCACCTGATGCATACTAGTGCGCGCTTCCATAATGGAAGCGCTCACTAGTATTCGCAATATCGGCAAGGTTAGATGCTGATACCGATACAAAATCCTGAACATTGTCCGATAATATCGGTACTTTCAATAATCGGTCGATCCCTAGTTCATACACATGGTAGCTGTCAAAGAAGCTCCTATTTGGTACTTTAAGGGAGCACTACAGGCCATGTAGGCGTCGACAGAGCGAGGAACCATCCAGTGCTTTGTAGAAAAATGGGGTTCCTTTTAGTCTGGATAGTGGTTCCTCCAAAGAGCCATCATATTTACTGTAAAGATAGGATTGTTTAGGGGTTCCCAGAAGGAGAAGAACCACAGGTTGCCCCATATCTGTCATTATACTGTATGTTCCAATCCTAGCGCTTACAATTCTCTGCTTTCTCAACAGGAAAGGAAAACATGCTGCAGAAGAAAGACTATGAAACGGCAAGTCTGTCAGAAATTAAGGCTTTGCTGAAGAAACATGAGGCCTTTGAAAGTGATTTGGCAGCTCATCAAGACCGAGTAGAGCAGATAGCAGCCATTGCCCAGGAACTCAAGTATGTCTGGCACATCTTTTATTATTTTACAGCCCTTCTTTGTAGACATTATGAAGCATGTGCAAGTACATGTACCCATTATCCTGTGTTAATCGATGACCCAGTCACTATTTATATGCTTTTTATACTATTTATTAGCTTTGGAGCCCAGAAATGCTAGCTTCCCCTTCATAGAAGGCATGGAGTAGGCTGGACCTTGGATGATAATTTACATGTACTCTCTGTAGTAAGGGTATACAAATGGTTTAGGTGGGTATGGATAGCTTACAGTGCAATAATAATTCTGTATACTGCCCATGTGCCACATTTATAGGCTTCCATGTATATTGTCCTAATTCTCTTTCTACATAAGTTGTTGTCCATTTACGTGAACCTCACTTGGCCAGACCTTTAGAGGAAAGCTCACTTACCTGCTTCCCTGCGCTTGTTCCCCCATTCTTCACCTTCCGGCCTGTAAGGCTCCGCTGCGCACCTTCACTGTAAACATCCGGCTTGATGCCACTTGCAGTCAATCAATGGCCGCAGTGGTAACCGCCTCCTCTTACGTCGTAAAAAATTATCACATGATGCCAGGGGATGCGGGCACCGCTGTGGCCAGTTATTGGATTCAGGCGTGTCAAACCAGACAGCTGTCAATCACTGATGGGGTGGTCCCATCAGTGATTGACAGCTCTCTGTATACACAGTCATAGAGGGGCGGCTGTCAGTCACTGATAGGACCGTTTCCTGGACTTCAAAGCCCAGAATGAGCAGAAATATAAATGTATAAATTACGGGTTTTACTGAATCTTTTCCCATAAAACTATATAACAATCTGCTCAGCTCCTCCTGCTCTATAATATGGTGTTTGCAGATTACACTGCATTTTCATAGTGAAAGGTTCCCTTTAATCTAGATCAGTAATATATAGAAGCACCTGTTACAGACACTGCATTTCAGTCTTATGCCAGATTATATTCTATAATAATTGAGGCGCTGACAAGGCGCTGATTTTATAGGGTAATTTATCTTGCAGCTCTCATTGAATTGTTGTAGCAGACGAGAAATATGTCAATGGAAAAGTCAATAAACAATCCAAGTCATCTTCTCAGCGTGTCCGCTCGCTTGTACTGGGGCCCATGTGGTTTGATGTTGCATTTGACACATTGATTTTCTTTTCGTGCTCGCTGAACTCTGCCTCCTTTGTTTTCATGTAGCGAGCTGGATTACTACGACTCGCCAAGTGTGAATGCTAGGTGCCAAAAAATCTGTGACCAGTGGGATAACCTTGGTGCACTCACCCAGAAACGTAGAGAGGCTCTGGAGGTAGGAAACCTGTATATTTTTCCAGAACACTAGATTTTAGCAAAAAATCAACCAGTTTTATTGGAAGAACAGAATGTTCCTGCTGTATGCCACTGTTTCACGTGGCATCTTTGTCGCTGGAATTTTGGCACTGCAAAAAAATAAAAAGGTTCATGGTGTTGGTCTCCCATTTATTTATTTTTATACTGGGAGGCTGAGCTGCTATTTGCAACCATGGAAGCTGCAGTGGATGTCCCATGATGGTTTCAATCCATTCGGTGCGGCTAAACCACCAGTGGGTCCATGGCATTAAAAGTGAAAAACCACAGCAGAGGCCTCTGCAAAATCCACCTTGTGAACATGCATTTAGCTTACATCCACACAAGGCACATATTCTTCAGATTTTCCACCACAGAATCTAGAAAATCTGGCGCATTTTACAGTAGCAGCAAAGTGGATGAGATATGCATATGGGTGCGTGCTCATCCAACCAGTGCATAAGAGAAAATCTGCGGGGAACGGATTTTGGCAAAAATTTGATGGAAACGTTGCTGAAGATCCACTGCAGAATTTTCCCAGCCTTTTTACATCTCGTGTGGACGTACCCTTATAGTTGTAATGTAGGAAATGTTATTGTAATTTACAGATGACGTATAGACACCAGTGCTAGTGTTATTATTTTGGAAAATACTAAAACGTATTTATGACTAGAGTAATTCACTTTTAATTTTGCCATTTGATATCTGTATATAATGGTTTTATTGTCTGCTCATAACACAGAGAACGGAGAAGCTGTTGGAAACCATTGATCAGCTTTACCTGGAGTATGCCAAAAGAGCTGCGCCATTTAACAACTGGATGGAAGGAGCCATGGAAGACCTGCAGGACACCTTTATTGTTCATACCATTGAGGAGATCCAGGTATGCCCCATGTTAGGCTGCAGAATAAAGTCCATTAGTATGCAGATGGACCTGGACACGTGAATGGAACAAAGCTGCAATACCCTTGAAAGCTGCAGAGTAAACAATGAAGAGGGCGCGACGCCTGGCCACGGATAGCCCATCAATGGCGTAAATGTGGAAAAAACCTTTAAAGTTGCTGTCCAGTTGGAACAGCCCATTTTCAAATGAATAGAAAAACATGGTTGCTTTGTTGTGAAAAACAGGTTTACGCTTGTACATGGGTTGTGTCTGGTATTGCAGCTTGGCTCCATTGAAGTGAATGAGACTGAGCTGCAGTACCACACACAACCTGCGGACAGGTGTGGCACTGTTTTTAGAACACAACCATGTTTATCTTATCCTGTACAACCCTACAAAGGGGCTATTCCCGTTTCAGTATGGGCTTCCTTCCAGCAGCATCCCGTCTTGATGCTGCGGCCAGAGGTGGTTGAGGTACGGAACAGCTGAGCTGGCTGTGCTATGCTGTTCCCATAACTCCCATTTACTTGTAATGGAAACTGTGTAGCACAGCTCACTTGGCTGTTTCCATAGCTCTGACCACTTCTGGCTGTGGCATACAAGGTCAGAGAGGGGGCCCATAGCGAGATGGGAATATACCCTTAAGGGTGTCAAAAATAAAAGGGTCCTTCTGCTGGAAGCTCCTTAAGCAGATACTATCAAGCATCTAAAGGGGTATTCCGGTTATAGAAAGTTATCCTCTATCCACAGGATAGGTAATGACTATTAGATCGGTGGGGGTCCTGCCATTGGGATCCTCACCAGTCACGAGAACAGTCTCCCTCTACCCCATGGAGCCCCCCTGAAATGGACAGAGCAGCTGGTCCGAAAAGCGCGCTGATCCGATCGGATAGTTACCCCCTTTGCCGTGGATAGGGGAGACCTTTCTATAACTGGCAGCAGAGAGCTTATCTGAGTCCAAAGTCCTGTAAAAGAAGGTTATCTTTAGATAATTATATAAACTGAAAGGCACATAGTGAGGTCCCGGCAGCAACCAACGGGATTCCAGCTGTCGTTTTTTTCTGCTGCAGCTGAAGAAATGAATTGAATTTAGCGATTAGAAAGAAATGTAGAGTTTTTCCTTTCGGGAAGTGTTTATAAATGCTCCCCATTCATTTTGTTTGCTCAGTAAGTTTACATTACTGTGTGCATTCATCCATCTGAAACACATAAGAGGCTCCCTGGTGTTCAAATGCTAAGCATGGTAACATATTATTAGAAATTGTTACAGTCTGGAAATGGAACTGCCAATTACCGTGCATTTCACATAAATGTGAACTTAAAGGGCTTGTTAACCCCTGGGGACCCTTTCTGCAGGCTCCCCCCAGTGTTGCAGGACCTGCGGTGAAAATCATACTTGCTTGATCCCTGCCACTTATTTGCCACGCCGGTACTGCAGGTCCTGGATCTCCCTTCGTCATCATCTGGTCATGTCACAGGTTCACGTGATACATGGGTGATACGTCACCACTGAGGCTAGTCATTGGATGCTGCGGCTAACTGGATACGGGGAGGCCCAGAACCTGCAGAACCCACAAGGAAACGATGGAGGCAGAATGCAGCAAAGGGGATCAGGTAAGTATGATTCCCATTGCGGGTTTAATCATGCTAGGAGTCTGCAGAAAAGGTCCACAGGGCAACCCTCTTAAAGGCGTTGTCCTATTTCAGCAAAAAACATGTTACTGCTGCAGCTAATTACTGTGTGTCAGTGGTGAGCTGCTGAGGCCTGTGATTGACTGCAGCAGTCATGTATTGTTGACATGACGTCCTTGCTGCAGCCGGGTAAAGAAAGCCTGGTCAGGGAGAACTGCTACAGCAGGGGTCAGCAAACTCCGGCACTCCAGCTGTGGTGAAACCACCACTCCCAGCATGCACGTGACTTGCTTGACTTTTGTCAGAATTCCCATAGAGGTGAACACAGCATGCTGGGAGTTGTAGTTTCACATCAGCTGGCATGCTGGAGGTTGCTGATCCTTGAAAACAGCAATGCTGGATCTACTAGGTGACTGCTACTACATTTAGGCCATTTCTAGCATTATATGGTTTCTTGCCAAAACTGGCCAATCCCCTTAGCTAATATGATCCCCTCCTTATATGTTGCTTCTCCTTATTCTCCCATTAATACCTCAATATTCTTTTTTTTTTTTTTAAATCGCCACTATTTCCTTCGCTTCTCCAATTTTCTTCCACCGGTGCAATATTATCAGCTTCCTGCACATTGTCTTCCCTGTCATATATTTCCAGAGACCCTTATTGTTTCCGGTTCAAAAATAATATACAGTGGTAAGACTGTAAGCTGCTCATTGCATGCAGTAATGTAATATATTATTAGCCAGATGGCTACTGCTGTAAGCTGCAACCATATAGCGTCTGACAGTCTGTGGCTGGCTCCACGTTGGGAGTGCTACTGATCGAATAAACACAAAATAATATTCTCAAAACCGTTTTATTGTATTTAAAGGGCTTCCTGACTAATGCATAATAGAATTACAAAGCGTGTAAGCACATGGAGTACGGTACTTTTTGAAATATTCATTCCAGTTGATGCTAACGAAATTCACTGTGCAACAGCAGGGGAAAGTAGGGAGCTTGTAGACATCTCAGGCACTTTCCTTGTAAACCTATCTTACATAAACAAGGTTGTCTGTAAGGGGCAAAATTTATTAAAAGTAAAATACTCATTACTTGATTCACCAATTTTCTGCTGGTGGGTGTCAAGGCAGGACTAGGAAGTGTATGCCAGGTCTTGGAAGGGCAGGGTGAGGTAAGTAATGCTTATTTTTTATTTTATTTTTTCACCTGGTATGCCCTTTTCTGAAAAGTTTTTTTTCCTGCCAGACAAGCCCTTTAAGCTGGCCATACACATTACACCAAAGTTGAATGAACATTTGTCTAATATGCATGGATGGCACTATTGAGTCTTTCAAAGGTACCACCACAGTACCATCTGTTATGTCAGTCGGATCCATCCACTGCGCCGTGCCCTCTCTAACCCTGTGGTAAAGAAAAACTATAAAACTAATTTATCACCTTCCCATCCAGGGATTGAGCACGGCACATGAACAGTTCAAAGCGACACTTCCAGAAGCTGATAAGGAACGGCAGGCAATCCTTGGAATACATAATGAGGTTTCGAAGATGGCTCAGACATACCATGTCAACATGTCTGGAACCAACCCCTACTCCACTATCTCACCGCAAGAAATTAACAACAAGTGGGACCATGTGAGTTATTTCACTTCATTCAAAATGATGTCATTTATATTCTTGCCAGTCCGATATTGATTCCTTTACGACAAGCCAGTTTGGATCGTGATCAGGCACTACATTTTTTCATTTTGGCTCCACGTTTCAGCAGATAAGTTTTTTTTTATTCTTTTTATTGGGATAACTGTG
Source organism: Bufotes viridis (assembly GCA_033119425.1). Lineage (NCBI taxonomy): Eukaryota > Metazoa > Chordata > Amphibia > Anura > Bufonidae > Bufotes > Bufotes viridis. Next base: position 67,279 of record JAKVIS010000379.1, read on the forward strand.
GTTTTGTTTTACGCTGGAGAAACTGTAAATGTCATTTTTTTTGTTGGCACAAATATAGAAAGATTATATTCTATTTGTCTTATATTATTAAAATAAATTCTTCAGGTTATTACAGTTGTTTGGATGTGTAATAGGATTTATTCAGTGTAAGGAAATGTATTTTATACTAAATAATTCCTTAATTTATGCATTTTTTTCCCGACGTCCATTCACTTTGAGAGTCCCGTTCTGGAGATAGTGGAGATAGGTGCGGGTTCCACCTCTGGAACCTGCACCTATCTGACATTGGTGACATATCCTACCAATATCGGACCAATGTCTGGGGTAGGCCCAAAAACACTTTGTTAAACAAAACTTGTGTCACTAATTATTGCTCCAAAAATGTGTGCAGGTAAGACAACTGGTTCCCCGAAGAGATCAAGCATTAATGGAGGAACATGCGCGGCAGCAGCAGAACGAGCGGCTGAGGAAGCAGTTTGCAGCCCAGGCCAATGTCATCGGTCCATGGATACAGACAAAAATGCAGGTACGGAGTCAACGAACTGTCACCTACAAAATATGGATCTTTTTAATAGCGGACCATATATAATGTTCTATATAGTGTTCCTTTCTAAAGTGTTTTTTATGTGGTTTGTTATCTGCAGGAGATTGGGCGCATTTCTATAGAAATGCATGGCACTCTGGAAGATCAGCTCAATCATTTGCGACAGTATGAGAAGAGTATTGTCAACTACAAACCAAAGATAGACCAGTTAGAAGGTGACCACCAGCAGATACAGGAGGCACTTATATTTGATAACAAGCACACCAATTACACCATGGAGGTAAGTCTGCTCCTTTATATCAGAGGTACCCAAAATGACATAAATCACATAAATGGTTGCAGGTTTAAATGTAAATTTAGTGTTGAAATTGTATTAAGATATTACATGAATTATGAACCTGGGGTTTTTCTGGTCTGGTTAAAGAAATAAAAGGCCAAAATAAAATTATGGCTTACTTATTTAATAGATGTTTACAGGGACGTACACAGATCTCATGGGGTTGAACTTGCTCCCTCTAGTGGCAGTAACATGAAAATACAGTGTTTTCACACGGGGAAAGGCAAGTTCTTTGTGGCCCCCTCCCCTTGGGCCCTATAGCACGTGGTCTTCCTCTATTGCAGATACACCTCTGGATGTTTCACTACCTCTGTACACTGGATATTCAGGGCCAGTAGATGAGTATATAGTAAGACTTAATATAACTGGTATGGTGATCACGGCACTCTGTCTATCCTATTCCCAGTTGTAGGGTGCACGTCTTGTTAGATTCTCCCTCCACCCGGTGGAACCACTTCAAATTCCCAATAGATGAGACAGCACTCCAATTTCGTATGCTGATTAATTTTATTATATTAGCCGGACATGGTGGTGCATAATAGCAACGTTTCGGGCAATTTTTGTATGTACATCAGCCTGATGAAGGGCATGCCAATTGCCCGAAACGTTGCTATTATGCACCACCATGTCCGGCTAATATAATAAAATTATTCAGCATACGAAATTGGAGTGCTGTCTCATCTATTGTGAATATATAGTAAGACTTGTCAGAAAATAATCAACCTATTTGAAGGTTCCTTTCAGCCATCAACTCCACGATACGTAATATTATGTATATTCTCTACTCCAGCACATCCGCGTTGGATGGGAGCAGCTCCTCACCACCATTGCCAGAACCATCAATGAGGTAGAAAACCAGATTCTCACACGAGACGCCAAAGGCATCAGCCAGGAGCAGATGAATGAATTCAGGAACTCTTTCAACCACTTTGACCGGGTAAGAACACATGGCTCAGTAAGCATACTGCATCGTAGTCAGCACGACAATCTGATCAAACGAGAACATTCCTTTATAGAGGTGGTTTTAGGCTACCTGCGCACAGTACGGATTTTCATGCAAAAAAAAACGCTGCGTGAAACAGTACCAGCAAACAGAACGAGATGTGCAAAATCTCATTCAGGCTTTGCTTTTTTATCACTGCGTAATTCACCTGCAACATGTCGATTGTTTGTGCAGATTTCACCCTTTGCAATGCAAAGGGTGAGTTCATGGTAAAAACGCACTAAAATCCGCAAGTAACACATGCAGACTTAGAGGAGAAACACACTGACTTTTTGTTTTAAAACCCGCATCTGTGTGCAGGTACCTTTAAACAGAATAATTGTAACGCTGCTGGTCGGGCATTGTATTTTCCCAGTATTGCTGTAAATATATTCAGTACAACTGGATTCGCCTACATGGCTCGTGGTGCCTATAACAGCAGGATGCGTGCACATAAAAGGCTTTTTTGCCATGGTATACACGCTGAACTACTCAGTTTACCCAAGTGCTGTAATTTTCACCTCTATAAAAGAACATTAACATTCAACATATACTTCTAGTTTTAATATTAGGGCTATAGACAACCATGATCGGTGGTGGCATACATTTGATGATGTGTTTCAAACAGTATTGTCTAAGGTATTACAGTAAGTATACAACCAGGAGCATGTTCAAAAACTTAATTTTTTATTTATATTGATGAATCTTAAGCCCCAAATCACCTATAATAAATCAGTGACATAACATACAAAAAAAACAGTATACAGAAATAGTAGAATGTGGCTATCGTGCCCATAAAACCTCCAGATGGGATAGTGGTGGGATAACCTGGCTGCCCTTAGCAATCCCTAAATACCCTACACCTGATCTGGTTGTCCAGGTGAACAGAGTAATCCCCCTAGTTTCCCTACTCAGAGCCCTGGATACAGTCCTATGAATAAGGAATGGTCAGAATGTCTTGATCCCAGGAGCCATATAGGTGGCTGGTACTGTAATCAATGTATGTGCCAATGCGTTTTGACTGAACTATAGCATTCTCCTCAAGGGAACCTACTAGTTCCAGCAAACAGCACAGCGTATGGCTCTGTGCCGGGAACAGATACAAGTGGTGCACGTGGAACAGGCGGCTCCTGGTTATATATTTACTATTTTTAATTGTAGTTTGTTTAAAAGAACAAATGTATAAACCAACAACAAAATAATTAAAGGCTATGTACACCTTCAGGGGCATTTTTTTTTTTTTATAAATGCATTTTACTCATTTTGGGCTAAAAATCATTTTTTCAATTGATCTTTATTAAAAATGTTCAGCTGTTTCTGCGATACAGGTGTTAAAAATCTGTCTGTTTGCAAGGTGTCATCTGAAGCTCATGTGTAGCTCTTACCTCTGATTTAAGCCACATTCTTCAATTATGAATTGAGTTATGATGAGTCAGAAGATCAGAGATGAAAGCTACACATGAGCCCTCAGATGATGGGCTCATCAGCCCTCCTAAAACCATAACTTTATTTAATTCACATAGCTGTATGAGGGCTTGTTTTTTGGGGGACAAGATGCACTTTCTAATGGCACCATTTACGGTTGTATATAATGTGGTGGAATGTGGGAGGGAAAAATTCCAAACTGGGTGGAATTATAAAAAAAACACCATTCCGCCACAGTTTTATGGGGTTTTTATTTACACCATTTCCTAGGTGGTAAAACTGACCTGTTAATTTCATTCTCTGTAGGGTTACAACGATACCACATATGTATAGTTTTTCTTACATTTTAATGCAGAAAAAAATGAAAAACTTTGCTTCTGACTTTTCAACTGAGCTAGCATCATGAACGACTATCTATACCTGCTGAGGACCACCTAAAATATTGCAGGCTCCCACAAGTGTCTTATCTGAATAAATTCATAGAGGCTCTCATATTAGTGTGCAGTGCCGACCTTTGAATAGCCTTTGTGTTTGGCACAATCTCATTGTACTGTAGCCATATAGAACAATCTTTGTCACTAGGGATGGCCTCTTGTCCCCACTTTTAACAAGCCTGTCCAGGCAGGCACTCTGGGCTGTGTTGTAGGATGCATGCATGAGTCTTTATGTTCAAAGCATTGATATTTGCAGATGAGGATGCATGCATCTACACGTCTGCAGCACAGCAAGCATGCCACCGCACATATACAGCACTGTCCTATTTTTCTCTTCCATATTCTGCAACAGTGTTATATTGATTTGCTGCAGTGTATTTTCTATATTGAAGAGTTGCTCCAAGGAAACTTCAGCTCTTGTCTTATAAGAAATCTTTTCACTTATTCGGGTTAAAGATGAGTAGTGAATCATTGCTAGTTATTTTGCTACCATGTAGTTAAAGTAAAAGCCTATTTCCCCCTCCTTCATGAAGCCCTGGAACGTTTAGAAGGAGTGCAGGCACTCTTCACAGCATGTGTACAGGAGAGAGCGTGGCTTCTATACATAATTATATTTTATTGAAACGCAACTCATTTCACATAAAGTACGGCGCACATTAAAGGTGTCGTAACAAAGAGATGGGTGAAGTATACCCTGTAATGACTGCACTTTACAGCTTTTAGTTAAAGTGTACCTGCGTTTTCAAAAATAAGTTTTCATATTGGCTGTGCTTCTTTATAGAATCATAACTGTTAAGGAACAGTTATGTTTGGGCTTCCCTGTTTTAGCTGCACAGCCAGATGCATTTCACTCAGAAGCAGGGGTGTCTCCCTTCTGCCAGAACTGTACTGCTGTGACGTGCTTTCCCTGACTTCTCACTGTGTTTGTTTTCAGCTCAGTAGCGCACAGAACAGATAAAGAGGGATAAATCTGACACTCCCATTTCCTCCCAGCCATCTTTTAATTCTCTGATATCAGGTGGATGGAGGCATATTTTTTAAACAAGTGTTTTAGAAATTTGTAGGACTGTTGGTATGTAATATGTGTCGTAATACTCATTGATCAGAAACTTAAAAACTATGCCAAATAGTGACATGGTTGTGCCTAAGGCTTCTTTCACAACAATGTATTTTGCATCAGTATGCCATATGTTTTTTCTGTCCGTATAAAGTACGTGCATATTTTTAAAAAACGCAGCGTGCACTACTTTTATCTGTTCTGCAGATGGAAAACATCCCTTAAAGTCTATGGAGAGTCATTCAAATACAGCTGCATCTGCATGTCATCCGTATTGTATCAGTATGTCATCGCTATTTCATCTGCATTTTCAGATGCGGAACTAAGATACGGTAGTTACTGATGGGCTGTCTTATAGACAGAAACGTAAGGCTGACATTTTCTTAAGTGTCAGCCTTACGTTTCTGTCTATAAGACAGCCCATCAGTAACTACCGTATTTTAGTTCCGCATCTGATCCGTATTCATTTCAACGGGGCTGGAGAAATGCAGACAGCACACCATAAGTCTGTGCCATAGTCCCATAGAAAACAAATAGAACACATCCTATACTTTTCCATTTTGCAGACAACAATAGGATATTTTTATAGAAGGAAAAAAGAAAATGGCGGCATGCACACGGCCAGGGTCCATGTTTGCGGACTGCAAAACGCATATAGTCATGTGCAGGAGCGTAGCTAACGGCTCATGGGCCCTGGTGCAAGAGTTAAGGTTGGGCCCCCCTTCCCTCAGTGCTTTGTGTGTCTTCTTATGTAGCACAAGGGTCTTTGGGCCCCCTCAGGCTCCTGGGCCCGGTAGCGACTGCTACCTCTGCACCCCCTATAGCTACGCCCATGATCATGTGCAGGAGACCTGATCCTGATGATATACTGATGACCTACTGATGCAATTACATGTGTAATATGTCCTTCTTGTGGATCCGTATTATAGACGTTTACCAATGCGCTCATGTGAAACAGGTCTAAAGGTCAAAATCCGGCTCTTTAGCACAGATGCTGTGGACCGTGGTGGAGGGTGTGGGGTCGAGGCTGGTTTACTATAGCTGTGAGAAGCATAAGTGCACAAAGGTCATCAGGACAGGGTAACGCTGCATACAGTAGAGGCATCTGTGCTGCTTCATTTTAATTTTTTGGAAGGAGTACATGTTCCCATCTTACGTGCTGTAAAATATAACACGTCAATGACCACGTGTTGTAAGGCACAGTAAAAAGCTGCGCTGTGTATGTGGGGATCACCATGTGCATGAACCTTAAATAAGTCACTGTTCAAATTGCATCCTTGGCACAAATAGTAATATTAACGGTGTTCTTTTTTTCTCTCCTCTGCCCTGTGCATGTCTTCCTCTGCTTACCCTGCATGACCCTGAATTCACCACCCGCCCTCTCTGTCTTCCTTACCCCTACGCTTTCACCCTGTCACCCACCACTTGGCATGGCATGCCCTGGACACCTGAACTATCACTTACTGTAACAAGGACCACAACGGCACACTTGGCCCAGAGGAATTTAAGGCCTGCCTCATCAGCTTGGGTTACGATATTGGAAACGATCCTCAGGTACTGAAAAATGACAGATTATTGAATAACCTGCCCATTTCCCTCCCCAGGCGCCATGGACTTGTGTTGGTTTACTGCAATTTGAGAAGAAATAATGTCCTTTTTTTTCTTGATGTTTGTGTGTTATGTCTTCTCCCATCTTGAACATTTCCACTAATTCCTCTTCATTTCATCTTTCAAACTCTTTTCAAACTGGTTTCCTATAAATGAACTAATATTAATGTGTATTCCTGCTGTTGGTTTTCCTTTCTGACTGTCCTGCTTCTGATCTGCGTTACACTCTCTGTATTCTGTCCTTTCCTTCACTTCTACCTTGCAGAAGAAGACTGGTATGCTGGATAGTGATGATTTCCGAGCCTGTCTTATCTCCATGGGTTACAACATGGTAAAGTAAACCCTCATAGTTGACTGTGATAGAACTCTTCTGGAATGTTTTACCCGTGATGGTGTTTTTTTCTTGGCTTTTAAAAAAGTATGAACGCTTCATATATCCTGCCTGGACCAGTCAGTGGGAATAATGCTGCATTTACACCGCCCAATTGTCGGGCAGATTATTGGGAGCAAACGTTGCAACAAATGCTCCTTCCCAATAATCTGCCGGTGTAAAGGTGCCGCGAGCAAAACAGTCGTTCATCAGGTGAAATGATCTGTGGTCCTGACACCTCAATCGTTGTTCCTGGGAAGCAGATCGTGCAGTGTGAATAGGGATCTGCTGCCCAGAAATAAATAATTTTGTGTTAGGACGATCAATAGCCATAGCCATTGCTTATCCCAATACAGTGAAAGCATGTAACTGCAGCTCTTCACCTCCACTGACGAGAAGGCAATTGTATGCTTATCAGCGCTGTATAAATGTGCCTTAAAGGGGTTTTCCCATCTCAGACAATGGGGGCATATCGCTAGGATATGCCCCCATTGTCTGACAGGAGCGGGTCCCACCGCTGGGACCCTCACCTACAAGGAGAACGAAGCGGGGAGCGCTGTGGCTGGAGGACCTCCGTCCACCATCAAGCGCTGCTCCCATAGAAGTGAATGGGAGCGCACCGCGCGTGCTTGGCCCATGCTCCCATTCATTTCTATGGGGCAGACGGAAATAGCCGAGCCAGCACTCGACTATTTTCGGCGGCCCCATAGAAATCAACGGAGGGCGGCTGCGCATGCGCAGTGCGCCTTCCATTCATTTCCCCGCTCCGTTCTCATTGTAGGTGCGGGTCCCAGCAGTGGGACCCGCCCCTATCAGACAATGGGGGTATATCCTAGCGATATGCTTCCATTGTCTGAGGTGGGAATACCCCTTTTAGGCTTCGTCCATATTTGTCTTAGGGCATACTGGTACTCTGGTCTGGCAGGGGAGCAAAATACCAGAATACACATGTCTGCAGTATTTCTCCAGCATCCGGATCCCATTTTAGTGAAAAGGAATCCGGGGGTGTCCAGCTAAGCTGGATATGTGAATTCGGGCACTCTGCTTTTCTGTGCTTGAACAGAGTACCAGGATGCCCTAACATAAATATGGTCTTACCCTTAGATTCTCAGTAATTAGTTCTTTGTGATGGTTTATCTGACTACGGGCAGAATTATCTGCTGTCCCTAAGGCCTCATGCACATGACCGTATCAGTTTTGGGGTCCACAAATTCTGGATCCTTAAAACATGGATACTGGCTGTGTGCCTCCTCCATTTTGCTGTTCAGCACGTCCCACCCTATGTTAAAAAATGCCTGTTGTCCTGAAAACGGACAGGAATTAGACACGTTCTACCTTTTTTATGGGATGACAGAACAGACATACAGATATAGAGAGCACTTTTTGTGGTCCCATTGAAATGAGCATGTCCGTTTCAGATGCACAAAAAATGCGGATCGGATGCTGACTGTAACGTGAATTCAAAAGATTTGAGAATGAATAAGCTTATGCAGGCTATGTGAATAAATATACTTACTAAATGTGATTAAATATATATTTAGGCTAGCGATGTTTATTTACTTTTTATTATTCTGTATGTGATTTGTTTGTGTTACCGTATATTTAATCACACTTAGTAAATCTATTTATTCACATAGCCTGCTTATTCATTCTCAGATCTTTTTAATTCATGTTACGTTACAGGGACCAAAAATATGATCGGGTGCATGAGGCCTAATCATGTTCTCTTACTCCATGTAACAGCTATCAGATCTTTGTCAGGTACAGGGGTTCATAATGAGAGGAGGAATCCTGTCCTTTTCATTGATGAATATTTGGCTCAGCACATATTTCTGTTATCACATAATTGTTATAGCACAAATATGTTCTGCTGATTAGGAGGGAATCTGCCCCTAAAGCCTTTCTATCTGAAGCTGCACATGCACAGTCAATAAAAATTCACTGAACTGGCTAAGTCCTATGATTCTTCATGGTTGTTGCTGACAGCTGTCTACTGAAAAGGCCATTATTTTTTTTCCCTCACCATGGATCTTCGGAAGTCATGTGTATCGTGTAACCAGCCTTTAAATTGGAGTTTACCTTTGCCTGTGATTATCCAATTCATTCTAATTAAGGGTACTTTCACACTAGCGTTTTGGATTCCGTTTGTGAGATCCGTTTCAGGGCTCTCACAAACGGTCCAAAACGGATCAGTTAATCCCCAATGCATTCTGAACGGATAAGGATCCGTTCAGAATGCATCAGTTCGGCTCCGTTCCGCCTCTATTCCGTTTTGGAGGCGGACACCAAAACGCAGCTTGCAGCATTTTGGTGTCCATCTGAAGGAGCCTAACGGATCCGTTTTTTATTACAATGTAAGTCAATGGGGACGGATCCGTTTTCAATGACACTATATGGTGCATTTGAAAACGGATCCGTTCCCCATTGACTTTCAATGTAATTCAAAACTGATCCGTTTTGGACTTTGTCATTTTTCTTTTAACTAATGAAAACGGGTCCGTTCTGAACGGATACAAACGTTTGCATTATAGGTGCGGATCCGTCTGCAAATAAACAGACGGATCCGCACCAACGCAAGTGTGAAAGTACCCTTAGAATGTACTATTAAGGATATATGCACATTGTAACGGAAAAATCCGCAAAAAAAAAAAAAAAAGCATCAAAGCCAGCAAATTTCATTGCAAAGAGGAAATCCTCATCATAAATTGACATGCTACAGATTTCGAATCCGCACCGCAGGTAAATTTACGCTGTGGTTTTTGCACACAACATGTGGATGACATTTCTTAAAATCTGGTTCACTTTCCTGGTACAGAACAACACTGCATATTTGCAGCATAAAATCCGCTATGGCAAATCTGCAGCTATTCAGTCACGTATGAACCAAGCTTTACTGATCATCTGTATGACATGCATTTAGGTAATATGTATGGGTAGCTTAAGGGTATGTCCACTTAGGATGGATTCGCTTTGGGTCTTCAGGTGGCAGATCTGCAGTATTTTACAATAACAGCAATATGGATGCGATTTTAAGAAATCTCATCTACACACTGAAAATCTGCATAAATTGACCAGCAGTGCAGATATTAAATACACAGCATGTCAATTTATTGTGCGGATTTCCACTGCAGATTTCACCCTTTCCAATGCTTGAGGCGAAAGTTGTAGCAAACTCCACAACTTACACACTGGAAAATCTGCCCCGTGTGGCCATACCCCTAGGTCAGGGATGGGCAAACTCGGCTGTCCAGCTGTTGCAAAACTACAAATCCCAGCATGCAAAGACTGCTTACAGCTTTCAGCCTACAGCAGGGCATGGTGGGAATTGTAGTTTTACAACAGCTGGTAGGCCGCAGTTTGCCCACCCCTGACCTAGGTCATAGGCGAATCAGTTATGTTACTATAGACTGTATTTCATATTAATTCTGTTTCCATTCTCTTCTAGGGTGAAGCAGAATTTGCCCGCATTATGGGAATTGTAGATCCCAACAGGCTAGGAGTAGTGACGTTTCAAGCCTTCATTGACTTCATGTCTCGTGAAACCGCAGATACCGATACCGCTGACCAAGTTATGGCTTCTTTCAAAGTCCTTGCTGGTGATAAGGTTTGTATATGTTCATCTCATTGTCTGTTCATTTTTTTTTCACTGCTTTTCATTCTATTTTGCAGCCACAAACCGCACAAAATTTAGTAAATTTGTTAAAGGGTCCATTCACACATCCGCAAGTGTTTTGTGGTCCGCAATTTGCGGATCCGCAAAACAGGACACCGGCCATGTGCGTTCCACATTTTGCGGACCACGCATGGCCAGCCCTGTGATGGAAATGCCTATTCATGTCCATGGCGGCTGCAGACAAGAATAGGACATGCTCCATTCTTTTTGCGGGACCGAGGAATGGAACTATGGATGCGGACACCCTGTGTTGTCTGCATCTTTTGCGGCCCCATTGAAATGAATGGGTTCGCACCTGTTCTGCAAAATTGGGGAATGGATGCAAACCCATTCATACGGACGTGTAAATGGACCCTTACACTGTATCCGACGTGCTGATTTTATTGCATACTTGTGGTATCGAGCAAATCCATACAGGCCAGTGACGCACACATGGAGGGGCCTGCCAAACCTCTCATATCCTTATTTGATAATGTTGACTATATCTATGGGTCCTTTATTTACATACAGTATTTTACTGACATGGACCCTAAGATGAACATGCAGTACAATCGCTGGTACCTTAGTGTGCAGAAAACTTGAAAATCTAGTGCAGCCATAAAAAAAAAAGTGATATGCTACAAGAATTTACCTGATCGGCAGGTCCCCATTGTCTCCTGAAAGTCACACTTTATAATAGGTGGGGTGTCTTAACACTGGGACCCTGCTGGGGCACATGACTGATTTAACACTGCCTCCATTTCCAAGTTCTTCTTGCACCACAGTGCACTGATTTGTATGAAAAAGCTGTGATGGGCAGGCAATGCTAAACTAGTGCTACGGCTCCTTTATTCTGACATTAGTTAGGGTCTCAGATGTGTGACCCTCATTGATCATAACATGAAAGCATAATCCTGGTGATACCCCAATACTTATATGATGGCAATACCCCTTAAGACAGAGAGCTGAACAGAAGTGGGGTCTATTGGGTGATGCCACCAGGAAATAACCAGCTTTTATTAAATATTTTATTCTAGAACTACATTACTGCTGACGAGCTGCGCCGGGAACTTCCTCCAGACCAAGCAGAGTATTGCATCGCCAGGATGGCACCTTACATGGGACACGATGCCGTCCCAGGAGCTCTGGACTATATGTCATTCTCTACAGCGCTGTACGGTGAAAGTGACCTCTAACTCTCTTACTCACCTCCATGTCACTGCAGCGCTGACTGTCCACCACTTCTGTACGCAATGTGGTTTCAGCTTTCACGCCTTTTCTGTGTCTCCATAGCTCACAAGATGAAGTCACTCTTTAAACCCCTCTAGAGTTCAGAGCCCCCGTCGCTCTGCTGCTGCAGGAAGGGCAACCATCTTTGACCTTAAAGCAATGGTTTACAAATAAAGTTTTTACTAAAGACCTTTAAATGCATATTTTATTATGAGAGTTAAAAAAAAAAAAAGTTGAAGTTGTATTTTTCTGCCAACTCAAAAGAGCAATTAACCTTTCTTTGTAGTTTGTCTGACAAGAATAGTTGAAGGTTCCAGCTCCTTCACCCGTCGTCTTTTTGCTACCACATAAGGGAAGCAATGACTGTTTAGTAGCCGTGGTTTAGCCTGCATTTTTTTTTCCATCCACCAAATGCAATTTTTGACAAAAAAAAGTTAAAGTGAACTTTGTCAAGGTGGAAATACAACCTCATGGAAAGCGACCATATTTTTCTAAGCAAAAAGTATGTTTTCAATATTTAATGTAATATAAGGAATGCGGCGTCCCGTCACCGGCTCATAAGCATCTTTTTAATGTTGCTATACATGGTTTGTTTTGAGACCTGAAGCTTCGATGATAGTTTGTCCTCAATATCTGCTTGTCACAAACCTTATTAAAGAAATTCTTGTTTCAGTTTTAATCC